>PVIC010015537.1:0-35090 GCA_004025085.1 Thryonomys swinderianus
TCCTTCCTTCCTTCCTTCCTTCCTTCCTTCCTTCCTTCCTTCCTTCCTTCCTTCCTTCCTTCCTTCCTTCCTTTCTCCATCTCTTTCTTCGTTTCTCCACAAACAGTCCCCACTGTGTGTGCACAGAAGAGGTGTTGGTGTGTTGTGTGTGTGCGCATGCTTACATTCCCGTCAACAGGGCTGGCACTCAGGAAATTCCACCAGAGGCGTCCACAGGGGCTGACTCTCAAGTGGGCGCTGTCTGCTCCTTGGCCTTACTGGAGTCACGGAAACCTCAGTTGGTCCTACAGGAGGGGCCACAGTGGCAGATGCGCTTTTGCGGTGTCTGGGATACCAGCTATGAGCCAAATAGTACAAATGTACTTCAGGATTCTAATTTCTAGTGGTCTTCCTTATGTTAATGGGGAAAATATCAGTTCTGGCATCAACAAAGAGTGATTAGGAAAATATGTTCTGGACAAGGTGGATCTAATTTTCAACAGAAGAAATGCAACAGGGTTTGCCTATTACCATATTCTGTTAACTGAACTCTTTGGGACAACTGTGTCTAGTTTTCTGTAATGTTAATGTAAAGATGGAATAAAATTCACACAGTGTAGCTGGTGTAAGACGTTAGCATCTCTGTCGGCACTTTATTATAAAAATTGTCTGGTCTGCATTTGCAGATGTCTTTTGAGAGATGCAGACTTTAGGCCCACTCGGCTGTTTATACATAAATTGTAAAACTGAAGCTCAGGAAACTTTCTGGGCCTTAGTTTCCCCTTCTGTGAGATGGGCTGGTACCCGTTAGCAGTGCCTTCCCTAAGCGGCCCGTCGTTCCTCCTCCTGCAGTTGATGCGACGGTGGTGACCGCGGCTCGGCCGCCATCTGCCCACATCCCGAAGCCCTTGGAGCCTCTGGCCCAACGTTTCCACTGTGCAGAAGGCCCTGCTGTGGCCTGGACCGCTGAGCAGGCCCTGACCTCAGGCCTCCCTGGGCCGGGACCTGAGGGCCTGAGAACTCGGGAGCCTGCAGCTGGAAGCGGGTCCCGCACTTTGTGGAGTCGGGGTCCCCGGCGGCTGCCAGAACTTGGGGCGCCGGTGACGCGCATCAGCCCTCGTCACTGTCCATGCAGGCGCGGTGGCTCCCCCGACGCCCCTCCCCCACCGTCCGTGCCAGATGCTCTCAGTGACTCTGGGGCACCGCAGAGCCCCCCCCTGGGACGCGGCAGGGGCACACTTGGCATGTGCGGCCCTCCCGGCCGTGCTGCCACCGAGGACCCGCCTCTCCACGGGGCTCTGGGGGTGGCAGAGGCCGCCGAGCTCAGGTGTGGACCCTCCAGGAGCCAGCAGCCCGTCCGGGGACGGCGAGGGCAGCAGGGGCTGGAGGCTGCGCCTGGCCCTGGTTTCCGGAAGCGGCTGTCAGGGGAGGGAGCGGCAGACGCGCGGAGCACCCGGCCGCGCACCAGGGGTCGTGCGAGTGGCAGAGTCGCAGACTGGCACCAGCGCATCATCACTGCGAGGCTCGGAGCCCGGGCAGCTCGGTTCCCGCTTTAGGCACGACAGAGGCGCCCCATGGCTCGGTCACCCGCCAAGGTCATGCAGGGTCATGCAGGGCGCGAGGACATGGAGACTGGCACTCAGGCCCCCGTCGGAGGATGGCAGAGCCTCTTTTCCCTGTGGTCAGCTTTGGCCTGAATGGAAGAAACTGTGAGCGTGGACGCTTCCGTAGGTCAAGAGAAGCCCCGCTTTGAGGAGGGGCTGGGGGCTCTGAGCAGCAGCTCGCTGCATTCCACGGAGGCCGGGCCAGTTGCTTGGAGAGCCCGGGGTGCGGGGCCTCATTAATCACGGTGTGGCCCCGCTTCTGGCCTTCCCCTCGCTCACGTGTGAATGCCCACCACGAGGGCTTGCGGCCTCTCTCGGAGCCCGGGCTCCAGGCGTCCTGGCGTCCTGGAGGCCGTGAGGCTGGGGCCAGCCCTGCCCCCGAGTTGGTCTCCGAGGCGCTGCTGAGCTCTGCCCGGCCAGGGTGATGGAGGACAGTGCTGGGGAGACCAGGCTGGGCCAAGGGAGCCCACAGGCCACACCTTCGGGAGGAGGGGCAACCCTGGGTGCCAAGAAGTGGGGCGTCACTGGGCAGTGAGGGGTGGGGCTTCTGGCAGAGCTCCTTTCCTTGTGTGCAGGGCCCAGTGCCCCACCCTGACCTCAGGTTCCCAGCAGCACCCAGTGGCAGAGGCCGGCCGAGCCGGAGGGGGCCCCAGGCCCCTGAGTCTTGTGTTTGGGGTGGACGCTGGTCCCTGAATCCCTACTCCCGGGACCGACCACGGCCTAGAGCGCTGGAGCCCCTGGGCCTTCCCCAGCGCAGATAGGACATGGGGGTACGGGGTGTTCCGGGAGGCAGGCCACTGGTGACTGGTGTCTTTCGCTCTTCAACTGATGGGGCAGGGGCTTCTTTGGCCGAGCTTGGGGGAAACGATGCAACATCTTGGAATTTCCCAGGAGGCACAGCATGGGCGAGAGAGGCCACCCCTTGCCCCGGGGGACAGCCACAAGGCCGCCCCTCCCCCGCGCCTCCCCCAGGGTCTGAGTGTTCAGGGCAGTGAGCTTGCCGGGGACTCCTGTCTCCCCGAAGAATCTGTGTTTGATTCTGTGCCTGGACAGCTGGGAGGCCAGTGGCCAGCCATGTCCAGCGGGCAGCGGCTCCTCCCTCCTGCCCCCTCACAGGCCCAAGGCGAACGCGATGGTCCCCAGCCAGGGGTGTGACTGGGTCCACGGGACTTGGGACTTCCCCTCGCCCAGGGCTGTCTGACACATTCTCTCCTCCAGCTTTATATTTAGTCCAGAACTCTCACATTATTCTTTTGCACTTAATTCAACAGCCGTAGAAAACTGTCTTTTTTTTTTTTTTTTTTTTTACTTTCTTCATCTTTTGACCTAAGATCATATTGGTGCCAATTTCCTTTTAAAATAATTCATTACCTGTAGGCCGCTGGTGTGAAATCCCAGCGGTAGCCACACCGATCCTCCCTCGGTGATTCCACGGCCTCCCCTCGCTCGCCCTGCCTCAGGGGTCCATGGCCTCTGTGTTTATACACTAATGTTTTTTCTCACACATTCATTGTGTGGCTTTCCTTAATTTGGTGTCCCACCGGGCGCCAGCGGGGGACCACTCAAACATTATGTCAGTGATCTCAAAATTGAACCCCGGGGCTTTCTCTCACCAGCGGTCTGAGCAGATGTGTGGCACACTTTATTAACTCACGGGCCCACGAGTTGAAAATTTCATTAGTTTGGGGGGAGGGTTAAGTCCCATCATGAGCCCTGGTCTGGACAGGTTCTTTGTGTCAACCTGACCCCTAGCAAAACGGATTATTGTTCTAAGTGAGACAAGTGACCTCATGTTCTGCCTGTTATGCACACATGGTCTGTAACCTTTTAAAATACGAGTGTGGGAAAACAGTGCATTCGCCACATCCCTGGCCGCGGATTCCTGACAGGTGGCAGCCAGCCTCTTAGCAACGCCACGAGGAGCCGGGACCGACGCGCGGACTTCGGGCTCCCCTGGGCCAGGTATGGCTCGGGGTCACGAGACCGGCGCCGGGAGAAAGAGCCCGGAATGCAAGCCCAGCCTCCAGTGCCACCCCGTGACGGGCTTGGGGACGGCTCCGCCTGGAGGCAGCTGGGGCGGGGGCAGCGGCCCGTCCACTGGGGTCTACGCCCTCCTGCGGGGCCTGGAGGCCAGCAGGGAAGCCGGCCGTCTGTGGGCACTGAGGCCGTGAGGGCGGCCTGCAGGCTGCCGGGGGCTGCTCCCCTCTGCTCACTGTCAGCACCACGAAGAGCAGCAGGGACGAAGGTGCCTGTGGCCGCGTCCCGGATGGTAAATTCCGGGCACAGGCTGAGCGTGGCACTTCTGAGGTGACCCTCGCAGGACCCCGAGGTGGGGTTGGCAGAGGAGAAAGAGAACCCCGCCGTGGCCCAGGCGTGCGCAGGGCGGGCAGAAGAGGAGCTATGAGGCCGGGGAGGGCGGAGGGCAGGCGGCTGTTCTAGCCGCGGGTCGGGGGGCCTGAGAGAGGCCCAGCAAGGCGCCTGGCGCCCCAGCACACCCGCCCCGGACTGTGGGACCCGGGTGCAGGGCAGCCTGGGCGAGAGCCCTGCGGAGGGCACCCAGGCCACGTCCGCGGTGGCCCTGGCTCCGGGGAACCGTGACGCGCAGACACGCCCTGGTGGGGTGCACGCAAAGGCTCCGCCGCGGTCTTGGGCCCTGGCCCCGGAGAGCTGAGCGGACGGCTCCACCGGCCTCTGCCTTCTGACAGACACAAAGCAGAACTCGTTGTAAAACCTTAATTACATGAAATATTTTAACAAGAAATTCCAAGAACAGAATGCCCTGCTTAAGCAGGCCATCACGAAAATAAAAGCTGACGGGAAGCGTGTGTTCCGTCCAGCAGGAGAACGTTGCTGCAAGACGCCAGACGGTGCCGAGGGCTGGCCTGTCCCGGGCAAGTGCCGAGCGCGTTGGTTCCGGAGGCTGAGCCCAGTGCAGGGCTGTGCCCTCCGGGCTGGGGAAAGCGTGGGCCCGGCGGACATTCATGCACGCCGACCTTCTCCTAGTACCCGCTGCGTGCCAGGCAGTGTGAGCAGCACCAGGTGTACGACGTGGTGATGCTCACCAGGTGAGCTGTGAGACAGACAGTTACAGGCCGTGGAAGGTCAGGAGCTGCAGCTGGAACGGGAGTCAGGAGAGGATTCGTTGCAGGGCGAAGGAGTTGACTGGAAGTGTCTTTTAAAATGGTCCCTCTGGGGGCTGGGGATTTAGCTCAGGTGATACAGCACCAACCCTGGACACACAAGGGCCGGAGTTCAATCCCTGGTACCGCAAAAAAAAGAAAAAAGTACAGGAGTGTAAAATGGTCCCTCTGTCCCCTGGCTCCTGCCCCGGCGCTGTTTCTCCCTCTGCTGCCGGGTCCTTTCTTCTGCCGTGACCTTCTGCCGTGATGCCCTGCCTCCCCGTGGGCCCGAAGCAACAGAGCCCCACGTGGCCACCGTCTAAGGTTTCTGAAACCACGAGCCCAAAGCAGCCTTTCCTCCCTGGTTTTCTCGGGTTATCGTCACATGACGAAAGGCTGGTGAGCACAGGAACCGGCCCCCACAGTAGCATCTCCTGCTCCCGTGAGTCCAGCCTGGGTGAGGATTGGGCCCCACACACCAGGCCAAGTAGCTTTCTTGGCTTCTCTTGACTGATTACTTTCTGGACCAGAAGTATTTCTGTATGGCAGGGCCAAATCTTCCAGCCACTGGTGTGTTCACGGTCTGCCAAAGGCTTCGGTGGACTTGGATTGGTACCAACCTGATTCAAGAAAATTCTATAAAGATGCAATCTGCAAGAAAGACTCATTTTAGGCTGAATTTTCACCAAGTAAGAGGAAACCTTGCTTTAGAAAAACATTTTTCAAGAGGTTCTCATATTATAAATTTCATAGATTCTTTGATTTCTTCAAGTGAATACTAGAAATTTTTAGAGACTGGTGAGTATGCAAAGGGACGTGGGGCTGAGACTGGCTCCAATGTAATATTACAATGTACGTGATTGTTTTTAAATAAGGTCTTTTTTATTGGGTGAAAAAGGAGAAAGGGGAGGAGAGGGGAGGAAAAGAGAGGGAGGAAGAGAGGAGAGAAAGGGAAGGGAAGGGAGGGGAAGGGAGGGGAGGGGAGGGGAGGGGAAGGGAAGAAGAGAATATTCTACAATAGTCTGGAGTTTGCAGAACCCATCTCCTTGCAGAAAGCTACAGACTTCACTTTCTTCTTTTAGGGAGAGTAAAATATACATGGAGCTGTCTTTACTCTGTCTTTACTCTTATCTTTACACCTTGTCTCAGGAAAATCATCTGAAAAAACTTTTTTTTTTTGAGACAGGGTCTGGCTTTGTAGTTCAGGCTGGCCCTGAGCTCACTATGGAGCCCAGACAAGCCTCCAACTCAGCAAACCTCCTGTCTCTGCCTCCCGAGTGCTGGGATGACAGGCGTGAGCCACCACGCCCGGCACTGTGGTGTGTGGTATTGACGGCTGGTGGGCGTGAGTCACCACACCCAGCATTGTATGTGGTTACTGGGGATCAAACTCAGGACCTTGCACTTTCGAGGCAGGCGCTAGAACCACTGAGCTAACCCTCCAGCCCTGAAAACACTTTTTATGTTAAATAGATTCTTTCACAAGCACACAGGGCAAGTCATTGCTATATTTTATATGTAAAAGGAGGGAAAATTAATGCTGGCCCTGGAAGCGGATGGCTCCGGGGAAGCTGAGTGCCAGAGATATGCCCAGATCCTCCAGGCCGAGGGGGTTCTCAGATGTTTAAGGCAGAAGACTCGGGAGGCTGGAGGATGTGGCCGCGCTCAGGAGCCAGTCCTTGCGCGTGGCTTTATTTCCCTGAACTTCAGATGTGTCTAAAGTCGGGCGCCCTGCGGCCAAAGGCGGTTCTCGAGAAGTCAGTACTGCGCGCACCCCAAGGATGAGCAGCGATCTACTCTGGTCACAGCCATCCGTCATCCCCAGAGGGGCCAGAACGCGTCTCCTGACCTCTAAGTCGAGGCCTCGCCAGCCGCGTAGGGGGCGCTGTTTACCTGTCAGTGAGGAGCAGTGGCCGGGCCGGGCCCGCTGGACCCGTGCGCAACTCAGGAGGCGCGAGGAGCAGGCAGAGTCCAGTGTGGAGGGCCGGGCAGGCGGGGTCCGCTCGGGGAGCACGGGACCTATTGCACCGCGCTGTATGAGGCCCGGGGTGCTATTTGCAGGCGACCCCCCGACCATCCCCCCACCAGCTGGCGCGCTTGGAAGGGAGCTGGCGCTGACCTCTTCATGTGGAGCAGCACGGGAGGGCGGGCTGAGAGGAAGGGTCTGCTTCTGCACGTTTATCTCTGGCTTTTAGACACTTTGAGCGGGAACATCTGTTTGTCCCCTCTGGCGCCCAGAGTGTACGCTCGATGTGAGGGCCGTTTGGGCCCCTTCTCCGACTGAATGGCGATTAAGCTGTAAATTAGAAAGGGGCTGAGAGTGGGAAGTAAAAAGGGATTTTTCTCATCCTGCCAGGAAAAGGGGGATAAACTGTTTCACTGAGCTTCAAGAGCAAATCCGGAGGGAAGTGCAGAGCCGCCTTGAGACAGTCACACCCGGTGCCGTCATCACGAGGGGCGGCGCCACCCTCTGAGTGAGACCCGGGAGTCAGATCGTCCTTGGGAAGTTCCGGAGACCTGGGGGACCCCGTTATCTCGCCTCTCATTGGGTGCTAGACTTGCAGGCGGAAGGGGCGTGTCTGTGCAGGGCTGCCCCCCCCCCCCCATGCAGATTTACACGTTGACCCTTCCTCAGCACAACGGGAGATCAGTGAACACTTTCTTCTTGTGAAATTTCTAACGATCTATGAAATGAATATAATAACTGGTTAAAATTCTCACCTGTCCCCATGGCTTTGCATATTGTTTCTTCGTTTAGCTTCAGTTTTTCTATTAGAGTCTTTTCCAGCTGAACACACCTCTGCCAATGAAAACTTGCCCTGTAGGCCAACAGTCCTGCTCCACCTCTGACAGTCTGTGCGTCCGGGCCTCACGTAAATAAACCCATGCGACACACTCATCATGATTCTAATTTTGCTCCATGATTCTTTTTTTTTTTTTTTTTTTTTTGAGACAGGGTCTCGCTTTGTAGTTCAGGCTGGCCCTGAGCTCACTATGGTGCCCAGGCAAGCTGCCGCGAACTCAGCAATCCTGCTGTCTCTGCCTCCCGAGTGCTGGGATGACAGGCGTGAGCCACCACGTCCGGCACTGTGGTGTGCGGTGTTGATTATTGGTGGGTGTGTCTCCATGCCCAGCATTATATGTGGTTACCGGGGATCGAACTCAGGACCTTGCGCTTGCGAGGCAGGTGTCGGAACCACTGAGCTAACCCTCCGGCCCAAGCCTGTGGATTTTAACAGCAAGCTTCATCAACAGAATATAAAGGCTTTATGGGAAATGGAAGTTGGCTAAAAATGAGTCCCTTCCCAAGAGAGTTTTTCTAAGTATAGGAACCGCTAAGCCCTAATCTCTTATTCTCCCAAAGTCACACTTTTTCTTTATTGTTTGGTGCCATTGACAGCATTACCCATTTGACAGCTACCTTTCCCCGGGGTATTGGTGGAAGCTGTGCAGCTTGGGTTCTTTGCAATTTATCTTTTTCACTTGGAAAATACAGGCTGGAGTTTCTGACTGAAATTGCTCATGTTTAAACTCAGAGTTTGTAGTGAGGACATAAGAGTAGGAAGAGAAACCATGAAACTGGATTGCATTTGGGATGAGGACAGACTGCCTTTGGAAAGATAAGGGGGTACAGAGACTTCAATGTGTTCTTTTTTTTTTTTTTTTTGCTTTTTGGAGACAGGGTCTCGCTTTGTAGTTCAGGCTGGCCCTGAGCTCACTATGGTGCCCAGGCAAGCCGCCGCGAACTCAGCAATCCTCCCGCCTCTGCCTCCCGAGTGCTGGGATGACAGGTGTGAACCACCACGCCCAGCATTATATGTGGTAACCGGGGATCGAACTCAGGTCCTTACGCTTGCGAGGCAGGCGCCGGAACCACTGAGCTAACCCTCCGGCCCCTCAATGTGTTCTTAATCACAGAAACGTCAGGAGCTTACTTTCCTGCCTCCCCTCCTAACCGTACTTCTTTCCCCTGAGTGGCTGGGGCCTCTGCTGCCATCAAGCCCTTGAGGCCAGGACCCCGTGTCTCCCCTCCTCACCACTCACGGCCCAGGTGAAAGGGAGGGCTGCTGACTTTCCCGAAAGCCTACCAGAGGCCCGTACCTGGCAAAGGCAGGCGGGTTGGTGAGGGAGACTGTACGCAGCCTAAGATGACTAAAGGGCTTCTCATCATCAAATTATGTAAACATCTTTGAGCATACCCTTTCCTTTTCACTTGGAAAATATAGATCCTGAGGTAAATTACCTCTGTGTTTTAGATTATAAAATATTTCCATTAATAACACTCTTTTTTCCATCATGTAAGTCATAATATATGTTCTAGAGGTTTGAAATGCCAGAATACTTGAATTGATACCCTAATTTCACTGCTTTAATACAGACAACTATATTGAGTGGTATGATACATAACAAGAATCCATTTATTTGCCACATCCCAGGTTTAGCAAAATAACTCAGAACTTGATTTCTTGCAAAAAGAAAGTCACCCCTTCATTCAGAGACCATCAGCTCCAGTGCAGGTCCAGCACATATGTGCTTCTGTCATTGGTCAGCTGCCTGTTGCAGGCCCACTCCATGTGTTTTTTATCAATAGTTTGGATTTTCCACGTGTTTTGTGAAAGTTTAATGGCCACACACCAGTAGGCGAAGACTGCTTTAAAAATTAGTAGGTAATAGTGAGTTCTCCTGGAGCAAGCTTTATGTAGGGGTTCTCACCACTGGCTGTGACTGCTTGCAGCTTTCTCAGTAACTCAGTGATATAGCTTAGAAACATGTGGTAGCTCTGAACAGACAGATCAATCAACCTTTGGAACTCAGCGATGAAATTTTCATAGTAGTCAGAGAACTGGTCTGAAGACTCCTGTAGTTTAGATGTGAACTGCTGGTGGTAATGAGAAATTCCCTCTTTCATTTCAATGGTCAAGGTTCTCATAACTTCCAGAGCCGTATTAGACATCTCTGCAATCTTCTCTTTCCCCTTTCCATCTGG
The DNA here is from genome assembly GCA_004025085.1 of Thryonomys swinderianus. Lineage (NCBI taxonomy): Eukaryota > Metazoa > Chordata > Mammalia > Rodentia > Thryonomyidae > Thryonomys > Thryonomys swinderianus. Next base: position 9,690 of record PVIC010015537.1, read on the forward strand.
ATCCACAAGGATGCTAAGATACCCTTGGACATCGCTCTGTACAAACTGGTCCACTAGGGTTGAGAGTTCAGAAGCAAAACTGGCGGCATAGGCTGCACACTTGGAATCTAAGTCCTTAAGGACAATTACTAGGTCCATGATCAGGTCAATTAACCTTTCTTCAAGTTCATAGTATTTGACTGTCCAGCCGACTACACTTGGATCAAAGTATTCTTCGCGAAGAGCCTTTATATATTGGTGGATCTGCTGCAGCCCTGCAGAAACAATCTGAAGATTATTTTGAACAAATTCATTAAGCTTGGTAAGGTTAAGGTATAGGTTTTCTTTCAGCACACTGAAAGCTAATGAAATATGTGTGTCGAAGAATGTGTTGATATCATCAATGAGGTCAATAAAGCTGGTCTCCTTGAAGTATTTAATTACATCTTCTATCTCTTGGAAAATTCCTTGTAAAAGGGTCTGGAGTTCACTTAGTATCTCTGAAAACTTGATGGACTGGAGGTTAATAAATACCTCCTGGACTTCTTGTGAGAAATATTTCAACAGTTTCCTAAACTTCAGAATTTCCTCTGTTAGTGTATAGCTTTCTGAATAAAAAGGAAATTCAATCTGTAGGTTTCTGAGGAATTCTGATTTCTCTAGTAGGTCTTGGATGTAGGAAAGCAGACTCTCTAAACTGCTGTAGACATTTGAATATGCCCGGGACAGTGCTTTCCCTATTTTCCTCATGACCATGGTGCAGAGTTCGTCTCTAGTGTATGTTCCTTGTAACCCTGGGACCTGGATTCTGGGGAGCTGCAGGAAATCAACGGACAAGTTGATCAGACTCTTGACTGCCATGTGGGACTCCTGAGCAACCTGCTTCAATCTGTCGAACACCTGATCTTTGAGTCTCTGGGAACTGGATTGGCCCTCTTCGGCCAACAGTTCTTGGTATAGACCCTGGGTCTTCTCCTTCCACTCCTGGTAAGTTCCTGTGGCACTGCTGGTGGCTCTCTGGAACCCGAGGTCCATCTCATCGATCTGTCTCACAGCTCCTTGGTAGGCCCCTGCCACACTGTCCTGCAGGTTTCTTCTCAGCTTGGAAGAAGCATCTCTCAGGTTGAGTCCTGTGTACTCCCAGTGGTACTTGTCCACATAGTCATAGAAGGCTCCCGTGGCCTTTGGCACATTGTCCTTTAGAGAGACCAGCAGTCTGGAAGTTGCCTCTTCTTCCCAGTTAAATTTCATCTGGATTTTATTATCAGATTTTTGGTGCTTCATCTCGGTTTTGAATATGCTGAGTTTTTTGTCTGGAGAGGACTAAAACCAGAAAAAAAAAATACAGATGAGAAGAACATGTTTTCAATTACTCTGATTACATAACACAGTGTACTAAAATTTCATTAGCAGTTAAAAGTAAAGATTAAAAGATCTTTCATAGTTCTGAAGGGGATTTATCTGCCATATGTCAGTTCATGTGTTTGTTTTATGGCTGAACAAGTCCACTGTTGTTAATTTCTCTTTATCATACTCACTAGAAAGGATTAAGAACACACTTGCCATTTAACAGTGACACAATATAAAGGCCTTTCGAGGACTGCAGCCTGGGGGAAGAAGGCGATGAGAGGGAGGCTGAAGGCAGGGGGAGGAAGGAAGAGACAAGGGCAGAACAAAAATGAGGACGGAGCAGCTCTCTGCACTACTGATTTCAGTATCCTTCTCTAAGTCCACGACAAACTGCGCAACAGAACCAGATTACGTCTCTCTTCTCATCATAGCATCTTCCGTTTGGCCTGGTAGAACTTATAACTGACTAAGAGGAATTTGATGTGTACTCCTAAACAACTCTGTTATGCCGAAGAATCTTGAAACCTCAACTACTCCCGAAACCATAACCTGAGAAGCAGTGTACTCTGCATAAGGCAGAGTTTGTGTGTGATTTAGGTGAGACGTGTAGTACTCTTCTCTCCGGATTTATCCTGAGATGACCATGGTGTTAAGATATGTCACGAGTGTTTCTGGTGATTAAACTTAGTGGAGGAGCCATCATGGTACATTCTGGAAAAAGCGCCTCAGGGAAGAAGCTCAGCTTGCTCACCGTCCGTCTGTTACCTAGTCTGAAGAGGCTCTAAAGTTTTGTCTTGAGTCAAACGTATCTGACTTGACTCACTACTTGCTTCTGGGTGTGTTCAGCCCCAGGACTCACCTGAGGCTGGAAGTAGAAGTTCCACCGGAAGCTGCAGCAGCCGTCTGCTCCCAAGTCCAGGCCCACGGTGCCTATGGCTGGAGAGGCAGCTGAAGAGGACATGCTGTTCTCATCTTCTTGGTAGCGCAAGTGGAGCTCAGTGAACGCTGGGCTTACAATGTCCAGGCTCATCTCCCCCTCCCAGTCCCTGGAAGCAGAAAGGCAGATGGGTCATAAACAAAAGGGTACAGAGCCAGTGAGCATCAGGATGAGTTTGGAAAAGAGACACAGTTTCAATAAAATGTTCATACTCAAGTCCTTTATATTTTCCATCCTCTTTATATTCTGCACTGAGGTCACGATGGTCAAGTGTTCCTGTGGTCTTGGAGAAGAGCATGCCGTCTTCAATTTTGTGTGTTCCCACCACTGCGTAGGAGAGATTTTATATTTCATTAAATGAGTAGCTATGAGACATGGATATTTTCATTGTGAAAACAAAGGGAAATCACATCTTCTTCTTCTTCTTTTTTTTTTTTTCAGTACCAGGGATCAAACTTGGGCCCTTGTGCATCCAAGTTTGGCGCAGTACCACTTGAGCTAAATCCCCAGCCTGGGGACTCATATCTTGGTCAGCATCTTATATGTTTGAAGCATGCAATGTGCCATCCACAGTTTTTAAATTTTCATTTATTTATTTTTGGGTAAGGATCAAACCCAGGGCCTGACCCATACTAGGTGAGTCGGCACTGTGACTTCTTGAGTAGATTCCTAAGGGATACAAAGGTCTGACAATTTGCAGAATGGCAGAACCAATGTGTATGAAGACACAGAGAAGTCAGAACCTCGAATAGTGGTACTGATTGCTTTTGGAATCACATGGCTGAATGCTAGGTTTGAGTGACCCCTTACTTTAGCAACTTGAATGGCTGGGGCTATAAGTACATGCCACTGAGTCTGCCTTTACCCTTTTAAAAAATAAAGAGAAGATCTTATTATATTATTATATATTAAATAAATATATGACATTATTATATTGTATAGTAAATCATGACAGCAAAATTTCATTTCTTTGAACTTACTCCTAAATGTCAGGATTTCCTATAATTTTGTTTTTGGATGTACAGGTCTTACTTTCTTTTCAATTTTGCTACAGAGTAACTGTGTCTCTGGTGATAACTAAATAAGTAAGTCTTGTCATAGACAGAGTAGCTAGGAGAGGACTCGAGACATTTCCTTACCATTTAGGTCGTATTCCAGGAACTGTAAGGTTGAGCTGCATGTGCAGTTCAGGACAGTCTCAACGTGATCTGCTTTGTTTTTCAAACCAACATTCCAGGTGGCATTATACAGGGGAGATGCTATCTCCACATGCGCAGTCAGTGCCCCAAAGAAAGGAATAAGAACTCCAGCAGGCACAGAGAACTTAATGGAAGGAATCCCAATAGTCTGCTCAGGCACGGTGATGGTGGGCAACTCGAAGTCCCCAATCACATGAGCTACTTTGTTTAGATCCCAAACAGCATGACCAACTGAAAGACTTTTTGGAAGAGTGAACTGGGACACAGTTAGCTGCACTTCGGGCACCGTGATCTCAAAGAAGGGAGCTGAGGAATCCTCTGGTTCAGAATATCTTGTTAATATGTCAACTTGGGGGAATTTTACTTTGGGTAGCGTTGGTAGGGTGAGGGCAAACGGTGACGTACTTAACTTCTTGTAGATTTTTACTTCATTGAAGTCAATCTTGTAGGATGGAAACTGAAGATCTGTAAATGGTACTTGGAAAGCAGGTGTGATGAGAGCCGAGTTCGGATCATTTAGCCTCAGCCCTGGGATAATGAATTTATCAGTCAGTTCTCTCAGGGGGACAGAGAAAGGGTAGCCCTTGGGGTTTTTGGTGTACACAAGAGCCGTTGAAGCCTGAAGATACTGTCTCTTTCGAGAGCTGGTGGTGACATCCAGTTTTAGGAGGTCCCATAAGCTCTTGTCATACACTGGTAGGACGACAAGTTTGAGGAAGCGCAGATGTCCTTCTAAGGATCCTTCAACACCAAAGCGTGCCTCCTTTTGGTCATTAGAAAGCTGTACACTGTTCTGCAGAGTCCCAGACTCAACCTGCACTGCACTTTTCCAGCTGAACTTCTGATTCTCAGTGTTAACATTCAGGGCCACTTCCTGGTCAAGGTGACGAATGTTGAGGATAGAACTGATCTCATGCCCCCGAGCCTGCAGGAGGGCTGATACGGACCCCGGGGACAGTTCCAGGGTGGCTTTGCTTGTATGTTCCCCATGTGTAGAAAAGTAGCCGTGTGAGTGTAAGCGGTTTTTCATGCCGTGCTCCCACATGGCATACATGCGTTGGAGAGTGGCTTCCCCAGCAAAATTTTCTTTTACTTCAACATTCCAGATATCACCCAATTTAGAAGAACCTTGCAGCTTCACTGAAGACCGTGTGGTCTTGAAACTCAGGTAAGTGCTGACCTCACTGCCAAGAGCTCCTGAATATTCTCGCGAGAGGACCAGACCTTTGATATCTCCTTTGGTAGACGACTCAACAGAGAAGTAGGAAGTGAGGCCTTCTAAGCTCAGTTTATGGTCAATAGTGCCTAGGGCAGTGAGCAGTTTTGGGGAATTCAGGTTGTACCTTAATTCAATGGATGAAGAGATGGTAGGTTTTGACTTGGTATTTCCAGTAAGTTCTTGCTTGAAATTCATTCTCAAAACTGGAGTGTGAACTTTTGCAGTTGTGGTTGCTGATGCTTCTGTGATTTTCTTAGTGATGCTGATGGTGCTGTCATGACTGCCTTCCACAAATTTGTTACTCAGGGACAGAGCCGTGGCTAACTTCAGCCCTCTTTTCCTTGTCAAGCGTGATGTGCCCTCTAATTTGTACTGCAGTGCATCGATGACAAATGAAGAGGAAGAAAGGAAATGAACAACAATATCCGATTGGTTATAAAGTCCAGCATTGGTATTCAGGGTGATGACACTTGATTTAAAGGAAAAATCATAGGTTATATTGCCCATGGCTGGAATAAAAATATTGTTTACAGTGCTCAGCTCCTTGAGATCTGGGAGAGAAAATTTGAGTAGATTCCTAGGGACAAGAAGGTCTGGCAATTCAAAGGCTGGCAGAACTAATGTGTATGAAGGCACAGAGAAGTCAGAACCTGGGAGAGTGAAACTGGAGGTGTTGACTGCCTTTGGAATCACATCACTGAAGGGCAACATCTCTACTGAGAATGGAGACACTTCAACATTGACAAGTGGGATGGTGTATCTAGGACTCTCAAAGGTCCTTGGGAGTTTGTTGAGAGATTTCTCAGCTTTATACTTATCCAACTTAATTTTCACTTCATTATAAGATGTAGTAAGATAATCCAATGCCTTAACTCTAACGTTCTCCAAATAGCTGTCCAAAGAATTGACATTCTGACTGATAAACTTATAAAACACTCCCAAAGGAACTGAAATGGAATGCCTATCTTTGTTTTTCTTATACTGAATCTTTACATTTAAATCAAATGATTGCTTTGTTGTTTTCAGGAATTCCTTTAAGCCTGTTTCTTCCCACATGGAGAAATCTTTCAGTGAAGGAGTTTTGAGTGTTGTGAAAGGTAGATTCATTTCAGGAATAGTTAACGGAATGTTTAAGAAATCCAGGTTGGCATCTCCACTGATTGATACATGGGCTTCAATGGTGTTCTCATTGTTAGTGGCAGAGAAGTTTTGATTGTACTTGTACTGATTGAACCTAGCACTCGCTTGCCAACTTGACTGCTGGGCAGCAGGACTCAGAAACAGTGCGTAGTTATTTAGAAAGTCTATCTTCCCTGTCAATCTTAATGGAAAACTAACTTTCAAATTTCCTTCATTATTTGTGGATGCGGTAATCTCAAATGGCTGGGCTGAAATGAAAAGAGAATTTTTCAAAGTTCCAATGACTTTTCCATTTAAATGAGCATTGTGCTCTCCACCTATCTCTGCCTTCCCTTTTCCAGGCAGGGCTATGCCTTTAGCAGTGAGGAAGCTGCGGCCCACATGCTGGGATTCAACATCTGACTGAATCTCAAATTTAGAAGAGTTGAGGAAATCAGACTCAAAAGCCAAATTCTGGGTTACTCTTAGGTGTTTGCTGTTGATCTTATTTGTTACTTCAAGGGAAGCAAGGGGTCCATACTCAGCAAAGTGGACCTGTGATTCCCAGGTTCCCTCATCTGAGAAGTTGGGATGGGCCCATGTCCATGACGCTCCTCCAAGAGAAGTCAGCCTTATGTCTCCAGCCTTCAAGAGTGTCATGGCTTCGTAAATCAGGGTGGTTTTACTGGAGAGGTCCAGTTTGGGGATGTTCAGTTTGTGGAAGTACTTTGTGTGGCTGTCCACAAAGAGCTCATCTTTTATCTTGACCACCACACCATAACTAAGCGCCAGTGTATTTTTTTCTGTATGTACACTTGCCGTGGTGTCTGATTTTCCTTCAGTGCCATTTATAGAAAATCGTATTTCACTTTCATGCTCCATTCTTAGGTACTGGCTGGAGAAATTCACAGATTGCTTTAGACACAGTGGATTAGTCTTAGGCTCCAAGAATTGTACATTTGCTTGAAAGTCAAAATTGAAGATTTCAAGCTTGGACTCTCCTTTGGCAGTGATGGAAGCTTCAGTGCCTGGATGGTGTTCTGAAGTGGTTGTATTGTGTATGTCAGCTTTTGCATCTAAGGTGAGAAAGGGAGACTGGATTTTCAAAATGCTGCTCAACTTGCCAAAAGCAGGTATTTCAGTGTTGTATGAGATGGGAGAGAACTGGAATTCTGGTATGTGGAGGTCAGGAACTTGAAGCTCGGTAAGGTTGAGATTTGGAATTAGAAATCCTGGAATTGTGATCTCCGGTAAGCAGAGGTCCTGGAGGGTGAGCTTGGCCGGAAGGATGTCCTCCCCCATCAGGTCTCTCAGGTATACTTCTGGAACCGGCCACTGGAACTCACTGCTCAGCATCTGGTCAATGGTTCTGATGACCTTGAGTTTTATTTCTAATAAATCAATCGTAAAGGAAGGAACATGGAAGGTGTTGAGAATAGTGAATTCAGGCGTGGAAAACTTGGATGGAATTTTTATATCTTTCAGTTCTTTGAAGTTGATCTGAACTGATGGAACTCTCAAATCAGTCAGGGGAACTGTGAGGTCGGGAGTCTGAAAAGAACCTTCCTGAAGAGCACGGAGACTAACTTCAAAGGCAGGCATGGTCCCAAGAATGCTCTGAATTGTAGGGACAACGAACCCTTGTTCCACCAAAGCTTTTACATTTTCGGCCCAGTCTTGAATAGAATATTGTTCTGCAAAGTCAGTGAGGTTCTTAGAAGCAAGATTCCACCAGTCAGAGATGTAGGTGACAAGTGTACTGTAAACTTGGCCTACCAGAGACAGGTATCGCTCCAGTTCTTGTTGAACATCCATTTGATAAATTCGGTCTCGTATATCTTCTAGAGTCTCTTGGAATTTTGCTTTTATGGGAACTAAATATGCAGAATTTAGTGCATCCCGTAGCCAATCGACAAATATAGTTATTTTGGTGTCCTTTAGCTTTTCCAGAAAAGCAGAGAGCATGACCTTGATGTCCTCTACAAACAGTTTTAGTGCTTCAGCTTTCTGTGGAAGGTCCAGAACCTGAAATTCACCACTGATTATTTGTGACACCCCACGGATTTTGTTGTTGGTTTCATCTACAAAGTGGTGGTAGTCAAATGATCTTAATCTCTTTACCAATATGTCAAGAAATTGGTTTGCTTCATCAACAAAATTTTTAAAAGAAAACGCTTTCAGCTGCCTGATAATATCATCAATAAACACAAGCAGTTTCTCATAGCAATCTTTCACATCAACTCGATGTAGGAGATGGCTTAGTTTCTGAACAGTGTACTTCAGTTTATATTGATGAGCTAACTGTACTGACTTATCTATTAAAACCTGAATCTGTTGGTCTAATTCATATTTCTTTATTAACTCAAGGGTTATCGCTCTGAAAGTATTGATTTTCTCAGTTATTTCAAAATCTTTGATAAGATTTAAAACAAAGTATCTGACATGCTCAATAATGTCCTTTATTCTTTGAAATGGAATTATAGTTCTCACTTGATTTAAAAGTATTCTGGCATCAATAGCTTCAACCTGTTGTTTTAAGTTTACAGCAAGTTCCTGGATGTCTATATTCTGAATCTGGGTCCTGACCTGCTGCAGTTGTTCCTGTATTTGGATTCTGATTTGGTACTGAGTGTCTACATTTTGAATCCAAGATGCTATACTACTTGTCATTTTGTTAAAATCAACATTTTCAATAAACAAATATACATTGTGGATTGTTCTTACTACATTTACACGGATATGGTAACGTTCATCAAGAATTTTTAAATTTTCAAAAAGTTGATCGATAATCTTAGCAATAACCATTTTTAAATCATGTAGATCATAATTATCTTGAATATACTGATCAAATTGTATCACATATATCTGAAGCTGAGAGAGTTTTTCATTAAGGTTGATTTTGGCATTATTCAATGCCGTTTGTATGTCATTTTCTGTGATTCTATAGTTTTCTGCAAATGCAGTCAGTTTCTCCTTGGCACTGGTAACCTGTCCCTCCCAGTTGAATGCATTCAGATAATCATTAACTTGCTGTGAGACTTTGCCCAGGCTTGCTCTGTATTTCCCCACAAACTGGTCAATATCGATACGTTTCAGTTCTCTCTGTATGGTTTCCAGGGCAGTTATAATTATGAGTCTATTCCTCTCCAAATATTCTGGCAATGTTCTAAAGAACGGGAGGTTGATAGTGTGGACATCTTGGTTCTTGTCGTACTTTACTAAAGCAGCAATTGTGAACTCTTGGGGCTGCTGGATGGCATCTTTCATCCGGAAGGCCTCAATGACGTTGATGGGCTCACTGAGTAGAAATGGCACGTGGACTGGGGAGTCCAGAACAGCCAGGTCAGCCAGGCCCTGCCCACTGAGCTCCACACCAATTTTGTCCTTCGTGTTGTAAGCTTCGAAGTCCTGGCTATACTCGTTGTTGTTCAGCTGGGCCTTGAGCTTCCAGGTGCTGGTCTGCTTAGTTGGTGTGAGCAAGGCACTGAGTCTGTGATCAAGATCTGCACTGATGCTTTTCCTGGACAAGAGACTGTGACTTGTGGTTCCTCTGTAGTCATGAGAGAACGTAAGAGCCAAAGGCTCTGCCTTCAGCAGGAACTTGCTGTATAGCTGCCCAGTGTGCTCTCCCCAGAGAGCCAGTTTTCCATTGCCGTTTGTATTGGCATCAATGGCGATGGTGAACGGGGCCACTGTGGAGTGGAAAGTGTTGCTGAAGCGCAGCGAGTCTGAGTGGTAGTTCGTACTGGTGTCAATGGACGCGGCCAGCCCAGCAATGCCTGTGTTGAGCCGATGGCTAAACTCTGTTCCCCGAATCCTTGCTATAGTATCTGCTTTGTATCTTGCGGACAAGTCAGCATAAGAAATGATGTAGATGTGCTTTATTTCGTTATTCTGGTAGGCTCCTTTTAGGTTACCATCTACATTGAGCTTCAGAGGTTCCAGTCGTAACTTCCCACTGCTGGTCAGGTCGAGAGCACTGTATTTCAGGTCACTGTTTAAAGTAGTTACCAGGGAGTAGGGCTGAAGCTGAAAGTTGAAATTTTGCTTGTAAAACTTGTCAGAGCTATAGATGTTGTCGAGCTTTGAAAAGAGCTCCAGTGACAAACCAGCAATGTTCAGGCTGTTGGCATGATCTAGGGTCATTTCACCGTAGGAGCCCATCAGCTCATTTGAGAGCTTTAGTCCTTCTCCGCTGACTTTGAAGTTGAAAATGTTTTTGCTGTCCACACCCAGAATCATGGCCTGATAAGCACTTCCCAGAGATACCTCTGTGAGGGCAGCTTTTCCATCCAGGGTGAACTTTGCACTGTGTTCTCTGAAGCGCCCATTTGTGGTTAACTTCATAGATGCCCCAGAGAGACCAAGCTCAGCATTCAATTCATTCTCCAAAAGCAGGGGGCTGTATTTCAAATTGGTCATGGCACTGGTAGAGACTCCATTGCGGGCAATCCTTAGGGTCGCCTTGTGAGCACCAGTATTAATTTTGTCGGTTCCCAGGAAGTCAGCGTTTATTTCAATGCCATGGGAATTCAGCGACCCAGAGAGCAGGTAGAACAGCCTTAGTGACTTGTAATCAGCCTGGTATTCAGAGCGAAGCAATGCATTTTGTTTAGAGAAGGTCAGATCCACCTTGTTATAAGCGGCAAAGTTCTCAGACTTCCCACTGGTGTCAGATTTCAGAGTCAGTTCATAGTTTTCATATTTCAGGGAAGCAGTATTTTTAAGGGCACCACTTTGCAGATCAGAGGTGGAGGTGAGGGAGAGGGTACCATCCTCATATCTTCCTGTTATCTGGTTGGTGCCCTGAAGATAGGAGGAGTTAAACCTCAGGTTGGACTCCACGCTTAGCTGGCCAGCGGTAGTGTCCCTCTGATAGTTCAGGCCATAGGTTCCTTTAGCATAGAAGGAAGAGGCTTTGAATTGCCCATCAATCTTGACATCTCTGACATACAAATGTTGTTTCTTTTTCGAATCCAGGTGCACTGAAGCAGACACTTGTGGCCCCCAGGCACTGGATGCATCGAACATCAGTACACCTTTGGAGGCCGGGTTATTGCCAACTTTCTCTACATGACTGAATTTAATGTTTGAATCCAGAAATTTATGCCGTATGGACCCATCACATGACAATGTAAATGTATTCCTGTGGTCATATGTTGTTTCTCCAGATCCTAACATAAAAAGGAGAGACACTGGTCAAATTAATATATTTTCAGAATAATTTCTATGCTAAAAATCAGTAACAAAGCTTCATTTTTCTGAGTCAGTTATAAAATAGTCTCCTAACTTATAATTCATCTATAAATTTGGTATCTAAAGGCATCCCCTCTTGGAAGCCTTCCTTAAGCCCGTAAACCTTGTTGTTTTCCTTTATTGAGTATTCCTTTATTGAGTATTTCCTTTATTGAGTATTTCCACTGTATATTATTGCATTATCTCAGCATTTCTCACATCTGAATTATCATTCCTAGGGTATATGACTATTTTCTTTGTTACTTGCTAGCAGAATATGTAATGCACATTCTGTGTTTAGTAAAGTATTTCTATTAGTTGAATGAATTAGATTTTCAAGTAGCAAGGAAAATATTTGTCATAAAACTCATAAGTCATTTCCTTCTTAGAGGCATCTCTCCCCTCAGAGCTTTCCCCGAATTAGTCCTGTGCATGGCTCACCTTGTACACTGTAGGAAAGTAGGTTGACCGCAGAGTCGGCCTTTATGTGGTACCGAGCTTGGAGGCTGAAGTGGTCTCTGCTGGTGTTGCCGCCCGTGTAGGAGGCAGACCAATTGTACAAGTTGCTATACACGTTCGTGGAGAGATCCAGGACACCCAAGAGAGGCACTCGCAGTGGATACCACTTGGGAATGGTAAAAGTGGGGATTTGGACCTGTTGAGATGGTAGTTGGAATCCCACAGATTTCAAGTTGAGGGCTGGTGTCCTAATGGTCTCTGATATCTTCAGATCTTTGGAGGATTTGCCACCAAAAGGCAAAGGAATTTCAATTTCAATGCTATTCTTGTTCAAGGTATATTTCACTCGCCCATCACTGAAATGAACGACAAAGATTATGGCCTTACAGTCAGCCATTAAGCTCAGCACCAAAGCTCTTGGCCTTCTAGTCTTCCAAGCAAAACTACACCTGCCTGATTCCCAAACCCATTCTGCACCTTTTATAGTGCTACTCCTGGCGTCTGAATTCCTTTGCATTTTCTGCTATTTTTCAAGTAAATTAAAAATCTTTGCAAGAACCCCTCTCATTATCACCATCCCACCTAAGTACAGATATTTTATCTCATTCTTTTTTTTTTTTTTTCTAGTACAGGGATCAAACTCAGGACCTTGTGTTTGCCAGGCAGGTACAGTGTCACTGACCAACACCCCTAGCTTGTCTCATTCTTTTAGTGATATAGACCCTTATACCTATCTTAAAGATCATGCCCCAACTCTGCTTATATAATTGTTTGGTTTTTTTGCTAGTATGTGCATAGTATCTTCCCAGGAGAAAGGACTGGATATTACCCAGTTTCTATAATCTCAACCTATTTAGTTGAGTATTGTGTACTGAATGGACATTTCATACAAATTTTCTAAACTGAACTGAGACAACTGGTTATGTGGAAAGAATACAAGTGTAAGAGCCAGTAAACCTGGGTAATGGTCATAGCTGCTGCTAATTGGCAGTACTGCTTTAGTGAGTTAGGTTTTATAAATCTGGTGAATGCATACCTATTTAGAGTAGAGATAACAGTTCCCTTTCTGATGACCTCATGGAAATGGCTTTGGATATCAAATGATAAAGAATACCTAAAAGCACTTTGCAACATTTTCAATGTTATGACCACACAAGGCACTATTATGATAACATAAAAGTAAAGAAGGACTGCAATGTTCAACTGTTAAAAATGAAGAAGCATTTGTGGCAATATTGTAAAAGGAGCTGAGTGTCATCCCCAAATCCTCACATTCAGCAAGAAGGTGACGGATGAGCAACTGCTAAGACTCTGTCTAATTCCGTCAGCGGAGAAGACAGTTCCTCGTGCTCTGCAGCTGCCAAGTTTTCCCTCACCTCTTCAGTGGGGTTTCTGTCCACCTGGGTGACTTGCAGACTTTAGCCTTTCCCCAATACCCTCACCTCTTAGACTGTGGTGCTCAGTCACAGGCCACTTATTTTTCAAACTTGAAGACAGTATAAAGATCAATATATTTAAACAAAGCTATTCCTTTTCAACTCATGCTCTGATTTTTTATTTTTGGGAAATAATCACAGCATTCCATCTACTGCTGTAAATACAAAAAGGGACTCAAAACTTTGGAATCTGACTCTTCTGGGAAGATTAAATTCTGCTGTTAGACTGACCCTCTCCTGGAAGGCCGCCCTCTGTCAATTCTTGGTGCTGCTGTGACCCTCCACCACTCAACATAAGCCATTGTCGATAATTCCTCTACCTATTCTTGAATTCGTTATAGTCAAGTAAGTACGAGCATGTCCTGATCCAGAAGAAAGGGGACATTTACTTGTAATGGAAAATTACATTTATTTGTAATGGCTTTCAAATTCACATTATAGTAAATAAAACATTTTAGAAGGAATATACCCAATAATCTTCTAATCCATTCTTGGTTTTTACATTTAGACCTCTTGTTTAATAATGATAAAGTGTATAGTGTTTGTCATAGTTATTAGTCTCCTTAAATACATAAATTATTTCTCAAAATTTTAAATTAAAAAAAAGTCTAAGTCATGTTTAACAACATGTTCCACTTAATTTGCATAGTTTGAGGAAGTTCTCTAGTTTTTTCTCTTACCTTTTTAAGAAGAGGTTGTCAGGGATGTGGAAATATGGTAAACTCAGTTTTTGGAGGTCCAGCTCTGTCAGGCCCCTGAGGTGACCCTGTAGGATCTGGGCATATGGGAGGCTACTAGATGCTTCCTGGAGCCATGTGCTTGTTGTCTATAAAAGACAGAAGATTTTTAGAGCAAGTTATGGGTCTGGATAAGCTTCAAGTTACAAATAACACTGGGTAATATTCTAGATCTAATAGGTCACTTGTCAAGCAAGATAATGGACCAGAAAGGTAAAAATAAATTATAGAAAATTGCCAATCAGTGATTTCACCCCATATTTTATACACATAATATAGTTAGATTTGTAGCGAGTTTCTTGAAGCTTTCTTCATTACCTTTATTTAGCTGGGCATAGCAAATACTTCTATTTAGTAGCATTTATTTGGAAACTGGGTATGTAGGCATGCATACCATTTTCTTTCTGGAAATTCTTTGGGGTCAGAAAACATGCTGTGTGAAGCATGCCATATATATCTTTGGACACCCTCCTGCATTTAACTGAGAGTTGAGGATGTAATGAGCACTTATAACTATGTATTCATTTTGCTAGTTGACTCATACTTACAACTACTAATGTGGAACCCATGTCCCAAAAAGTCATTTCTGTTGGAGGAATTCTGTGATGTAGGAGATTATTGGCATGCAAACGTAAACTTCCAAGATAATCAGAGAGAGCCACTTTTTTGGTATTCATGTTGGTCCCTGTGTTCCATTCAAATTCAATCTTCTCATCATCTAAAAATGCACATATGAAATAGTTGTCAGTGGTGCTAGGCCAACTGGTAATTATGGCTCTACACCAACAGCGCCCTCGGTGGTGTTCACGTGGGGAAGGAGGCACATACCATAATGCCACACCACCCTCTTGGAAACTGTTGAGCCATAAGCTGTAGCAGAGGAGTCCATCTGAAGCAGGAATTTGGTGGGGGACCAGTGGGTTAGGATCTCACTTCTGGCTTCTGCTTGTAACCGAGGTACAGAAATAACACCTTTGATTTTGCCTTCTCCTTTTGTGTCATGACTGTTGAGAAGAAAATCAGTTCCCATTGATGATATTGTCAATTCCAAGAAGACACACAAGATTTAACAGTTAGAAGATCCACACGTGGTAACAAAAACAGTACAGGAAGAGTTATGACCACAGATAGATCAAACCCACTAACTTCTAAAGCCCACATTGAACAATAAGTGCAGCATTTTTCAGGGAGCTAGAGGGAGATATGTATGTGTTTTGATACCTGTTTTTACTCTGCTGTGCTGTTTACTAGCTCTATAGCCTTCATCAAATGATTAAATCACTTTTTGCTACTATTTCCATGTCTATAAAACAGAAAACCTCAGGCCTCCCTGGCAGTTTATGATGAAGACTGATATAATTTTTTTTTAACACACAGAGCTTAATACTTGGTGGTGGATAGCTAAGTGCTTAAGGAATGATAGGAAGACCCAACAGAGTATGTATAAAGGGCAAAGCACTATGGCTCTAGGTGCTACTTGAATGGCCAGAAGGGATGCACTTGGATTGGTGAGATTTAAACCTACAGGATGAAGAGGAAGACTTAGGGCTTCGGCTGAGGTCAGGCCCCCTCAAGCCTTCCTTACCTTATGTGGCCCACGAACGCAACCTCAGTGATCTTCTTGCTCTGAATGTCTAGGTTAAGTTTGTAAGATTTTTTGTCCCTAGAAGATTCATCATGGACTCTAAGTATTGTCCCCAAATTAACATCAAAATGTGGAATTTGCATTTCTGTGGATAAAGTCCTACTCCGTCGATTGTATTTGAACATCAAAGTAGCCTCGGTCTGCTTCACACCTAGAAGAGTGTAGAAGAGGATCAAGAAAGGTGTGCTTAGAGATTATTTATGAAAAGGGAGGGGAGGAAAAGGTGAGCAAACCATAAGGGCTCAGTGTGCTTAAATGAAGGTGTAGGTCAAGTTTTTACTTTTGTTTTTTAACACTGTGGTTATTCATACAATTGTTTGATTTGCAAGTATTTGCTGATGGCCTATCACGCACTGGACACTGGTTCTGGCACAGGGGAGTCTGTCTTTGTGGAACTTACATTCTAGTGGAGGTGAACAGACAATATGCAAGTCAAATATCCATGCCAGATGGCAAGTGATGATAGGAAGATGAAGAAAAATTGTGCTACATATGAGCAAAAGATGGAAATGGATAGAAGTGCTATTTCCGGTGTGGTAGTCAGAGAAGATCTCTGCTGGGGTTGGGTGTGACTCTTGAAGACACAGGCATAGAGAAGGACTTCCTGAGCAGAAGCTTCAGTGGTGCACAAAAAATAATACCAAGAGTCAACAAATGGGATCACACCAAGTGAAAAAGATTTTTCACAGTAAAGAAAACAATTACTGCATGAAGAAATGATCCATAGAATGAGAAAACTTGTTGCCAGCTGTCTCTTGGAGAGAGAACTAACATCAGGAATATATAAAGAATTGAAAAAAATTTGACTCCCCCCAAAACAAAAGAACCAAGCTAAAGATAGGCAACTGAAATGAACAGACAAATCTCAAAAAAAGTAGCAGAAGCTGCAGAAGAAGAGGAAGTAGGAGAAGGAGAAGGAGATCAAGAGGAAGAGGAAAGAGAAAAAATGGCCAATAAAGAAAGTGGCCATAAAAGAAAACGCTCATCATTCCTGGCCATCAGAGAAATGCAAGTCAAAGTTACACGGAAATGCCATCTTACCCCAGAAGGAACGGCTATCATCAAAAAATCTAATAATAACAACTGTTCACAAGCATGTAAGGAAGAAAGAACTCTACTGCACTGTTGGTGGGAATGTAAACTAGTATAACCACTATGGAAATCAGTGTGGAGATTCCTCAAACAACTAAAAATGGAAATTGTATTTGACCCAGAGATCTCCCTTCTAGGCAATTTTCCAAAAGAGTTACAGTCATGTTATTGGGATAGATTCATACCGGTGGACAGTGGATGTAACAGCACAAGTTATAATAGCTAAGTTTTGGAAACAGTCCATCAGCAGATATATGCATGAGGAAAATGAGGTCTTTACACACAATGAGTGTGACACTACCATAAAGAAAGATAAACTTGAGGCATTAGTATGCAAATGGATGCAACGTGAGAATAAAATGTTCAGTGAAATTAAGTCAGACACATAAGCTCAGGTATCAAATGGTTTATCTTATGTGAGAAAGATGTACATGAGTTCTAAAATGTATGAAAGATATTGTGAAATAAGAAATGTTCAACGGGAAAGCGGGTAGGGGGTAGTAAAGAAGGGAAAGAAAAAAACTGATGGTAAAAATAAAGGAAACAAAGCTTATATATATAGCGGGTGGAGAGCTATAGGGAGGGCAGGGGCACGGGGAAAAACGAGAATGAAGATGTGTCATGTACTGGTACAAACCCTCCATGTTGAATGTGAGCATAATGTAAATATAAAATGCATCAATAAAATCAATCTAAAAAACACAAATAGAGACCAAAACAGAAGAGAAACAAATAGGAAATAATAATAAGATTCTATTTCTAATAAATATTTCAGTAAATATGCTAATTGTTTCATTTATACTTCCAGTTTATCTTAGATTGTTGAAAAGTAAATTTATGTTATCTTTTTTTCTTTTTATAAGGCTCTTTGGTTTGTCTTGTACTAATTAATATGGGATAATGATACACAGTGTAAAAACTTTCGATGTTTTCTTATTCTTTGATTATGAAGATTTATTTTTTCATAAAATAAAAAAAATCTACAGATTAAAGCCATGAAAGAAGGAAAATACAAATAAACAGCCAAGCTCTTTCCATGGTCTCTAAGACCATCTTTTCCCCACTGCCCTCTGATTTCTCGGATCCCGTTCTCTGCCCCTGGGCTTCCGGTTCGGCCGGATGAGTTCCTTCTTTCTTTCCTCAGCAGGGCCTAGGGTCTTAGCACCTTGGGCCTCAGCATGCAGCTCTCTTCCTACCCTGTTCATCCTCTTGTCCCACCCATCTCTGCTTACGGTCACTTTATCACTCGAGATCCCCCTGCCTTCCTGTCCTGCTCTTCTCCTCGCGACCCCTACGTCCATCTCGGCACCCCCAGCACTAGTCTGGCACCCTGAATATTTACTTATTTAGATGTGTACTGCAATTTCTGTGAAAGTGGAGACTTCTCCATTGCACCCTGCTCTAGCCCCGGCTCTTGGGCCTGCTACTCATGGGGCACGCGCTCAACGTTTGATAAATGTGTTGTATTCAACACGTCCTCCTTGGGATCCGGAACCGGAGACAGGACATAGCGGGAATGGCTTCTGTTGGATACTTACCTTCTGCCTGAATGACAAACTTCAGCCTGTCCACTAAGGCTTTGTCCTCTCTCTGGAGTTCATAGGTTGCACTGGCAGAATACTGCTCTACCTCTCCTGTAGGCTTTAGTTCCAACTCATACCTACAAATGGATTCAAATTGATAATGGTAATACCATCTCTCAAACAGTTCAGCCTCAAGTACAATAAAATTACAGCCTTTATTTCAACATTATCTCTTGTCCTTAGCTAATAATGATTTTAATGATTCCCATTAGTCCCTCCAAGACCCCAAAGCAGGGGAAGATCCCAGAATTCCCAGGGCCCTTGAACAGGTAGAGCAGGAGTTGGCAAAACTGAGCATAAGAAGTAGGAGCGGGGAGCTGGGAGACAAGGAGAGCCTCAGAGCAGGCCGCAGGCTCTGAGCACATTGGCAAGCTCCAAGAAGCTCACACCAATGGATTCGGAAGCTCAGGAATTCTGACAACGAAGTAGGATTAAGCTGCAGTCTGCTGTGATCTCAGGTGCTCGAAGGGCAAGAGAGGACGCCGAAAGAGTGGCCAGAGGACCAACGGCTTAGATATGTGAAGAACAGGAGAAGTCCACGAGCCTGGTGGCCCAGGCCTACACCACAGGACCCTCTCCTTTTGGCCCGTCAGGTGGCTGTATGTGAAAGGTGAGCAGATGTTGGCTGGGACCGGGCGTCTCTCACCTTGTGTCCCCTGTCAGTGGGTAGTAGGAGGCGGACTCTGTGGAGCTGGCATTGGAGTAAGCGCCGGCCGTGCAGTAGTTCAGACCTGCGATGAAAGGCCTGCAACTGGACCAGGCCTGCCTGTTCTCAATGAGAGGGGGGACCACTTCCGTTTTGGTGGTGGAGACCAAATGCAGTGTGTTGCTGGTGAAGAAGGAATGATCTGAGTTTTATTCAAGTCATCATTGAAACGAACGCCGGGTTCTCCCCACGCCCGCCTCATCTGTCCTTTCCTGAGCCCTCTGTGCACACCCTCCAAACTTTGATTTACTAAGAAATAAACAAGGATAGCTTCAATATGCCCAGCAATCCCAGGGACTCGTGTTTCATACCCTGCCCTGAGGGTTTTACCCTTAACCCCTCACAATGACAGGTACGGTCTCTCATTTTATAGGGGAAACTGAGGCTCAGAGGTGGTGACTAAGTGGCCACTCAGCTGCCTTTCAGTGTGCTCCTTCCTTTGTACGAAGGGCACCTGCTCTCGGCTGTTGTTGGGAGCCAGTGTGTCCCCCCAAGTGGCCCACAGTTACTTCCGGGAGCTTTTGGGAAGCGGCTGCGTAACAAGGGCTTCCTCAGTGGCTGACCACTGAGGAGACCCTCGCTGGACGGGAGGGAGGGGCCGAGGCGGGGCCCAGTGGAGAGGAGCCGGTGGTGGTGGCAGCCTTGGGGCTCCGCCCCGGCCTGGCCCCTTCCTCCGGCTCCCCCGTCCCTCCCGCCCCGTTCTTCTCCGCCCCGAGGTTCTGCCTCACTTCAGGCCTTGGCAAAGGAGCAAGTCGACTGAAGGCTGAAATCGGAGAAACCCAGAGCTGGACTGGGCTTTTCCTCTCAGTTGTCTCTCTGAGCGAACGCTCACAGCCACAGGAAGTGAACACGCCCGTCAGTGCCTTCCTGTTGCTTCTTCCACCGGCATTAAACAAGCCCTATTCTCTTCGACACGTGTACACGTGCACACACCACTTTCTTTCCCGCCCAGGCCTTCCCTTGCTCCTGCGCGCGCACACACACACACACACACACACACACACACACACACACGCTGGTGTCATCTTTGGGTGTTCTCTGAGACTCTTCTCACTCGGCTGCCTTCTGACTGCTACCCTTATCATGGCGCCGGAAGTGCTTCCATCTTTTTCAATCCCCTTCTTACTCTAAGTCCAATGAACATATTTAACCCTTTTCTTCTTTATCCTCTCAAAAATACTCAGTTAAGTTGCTCACTTAGGGTCAGATGAAGCTGAGTCTCTAACCTCTGAAAATATGATGGTATTCTTCTCCCGCAACCTCTTAAAAGGGAGGAGAATACCGTATGGACTTAAAAATTGGTAAGCACAAGAGCTCAAAGGTGCTCTAATTTCCTCCAAGGAGGTGTTCTTTTGAGCGTCATTTTCTTTCCCCAGACTACGTCCTCCTTTGTGGTGGTACTCTAAGACCAAGCTCTGCCAAAGGCTGGAGCCCTGCGTGCCAGTTCTAGCCTGCCGTGCGGTCCCCTAGCTGCCCCTCGGCCTCTCTGACCCCTTACTTATGACCCCTGAACTCCTTTTGCCTCTCTGCTCACCCTTTCACACTCGGCTCTCTTCATAGGTTTGTGTTTTCCACATTTCTGCCCTAGGCTTCACATCTTACTCTTTACCAATTGTATGTGAACTCCCCTCGATCTGCTGATGATTCCCAAATCCCTGTGTGAGCTCAAAGCACTTTGCTGGGCTTTGACCCAGAAGTCTGACCGCCACTTAAGCAGTTCTGCTTGGTCAGTTTCTAGGACATCAAAGGCAGATCCCCCAATTCGAATTCACCATCTTCCTCTGAGTGAGTTGCTGTCACTCTGTGGTCCCTACTTCAGGGACCTTTCCCTGCTTTTGCTTTTTCCTTACTCCTAGATGCAGCCAATCATAGGGAACTCATTATTTCTGCCCCGTCCTCTCTACCCTGGCTTTCCTCAGTGAAGGCCAGGCCACTTCTCGCTCACGTGACTGTAACAGACGCTCCCCTGGTCTCTGATTACGCTTCCCTTTCACCATTTCCACCTCGCAGCCCAAGAATTTCCCCTGAAACGCAGCCTACTTTAGTTAGACTCTTCTTTAAGTCCTCTGCCTTCAGAAGAGCTCAAAGCCCTTCGGGAAGCTTTCGAGGCTGGGCCTGCACTGACCTGGACCATCTCTCGCTTATGCTCCCCATATGCTATACTTAATCTCCTTTATGCCTTTGAATTATCTTTTTTTCTTTTCCCTTCAGGTCCTCACACGTCTCTCTCCTTGTCTAGAATAAGCCCTCCTTTCTCCTTTGCTTGGATAATGAAACAGCCCTCCATTGCAGATCAACTATTACTTTCAAAAGCGCTTCCCAATAGCCACAGGCTGCATGATATGTAATTTCATGGCACTCCAGTACTTCTCCTCACGCAGCCTTCTCTTCATTGCTATCACTTCCTTTGTCTTTCTAGCAAATTTCAGCTTTAGAGGTCAGGGACTGCTGGGGATTTAGCTCAGTAGTGACTTGCCCAGAAAGTACAAGGTTCTGAGTTTGATCCCTATAACCAAAGGACAGGTAAATACTGTAGATGTGTTTTAAAAAAGAAAGGCACTTATTTCACAAGGGTGATTTCTCTAGTGCTAGTGTTTTGTCATCCTAAAAAAACCCTCACGATGTAGTCATAACTAACTAAGCAGATGATCCTAATGAAGTCTCAATGCAGAATAATGCAGGCCAATTAAGTAATATGTTGAAAATAGGAGAAAAGGTGATTGTTTAGTGTTCTGAAGCTGGGTTAAAGATAAGGTGTCTGGCCCTTTCCCTCTCTCCTTTTGGCCTCACTGAACTTGAGTTATCTGTCAGCTCTCCAGCCTGCTCACAGCCTGCACAAACTCTGTCAGTGGGTTCTTTTTCTTTTCTCTCTCTTTTTTTTTTTTTTTTGGTGGAACTGGGGATCGAACTCAGGCCCTTGTGCGTCCCAGGTAGGTGTGATACCATTTGAGCTAAATCCCTGGTCTCTGTCAGTGTGTTCTCAACTCTCTCAAACTGTCCAGGAACTCCTGGCGAAAAGCATTACCTGCCACTGAAGAGCTTGACGGGCCTCTTTGGAGCAGGAATGATGAATGTCAGCTGACCGGCTTTCAGGGCCACACGGACCTCCAGGCCCGACTCATGGAAGAAGTTGGTGTTCATTTGGACCCCACTGCGTGCGAAGTGTGGCATGAGGATGCCCATGTTTGTCACAAACTCCACGGACACGGAGGGCTTCAGCACCAGGTCAGCCTGCATCTGTAGATCAGAAATAGTCTCTTCAGTTCTGTTACCTTCTTCAGCCTTTGGCTGTCAGACCAACCGTGGTTTCTCCTCCCAAAGTATATATCTCCAGATACTGACACCTCAGGAAACACTACTGTCATTTATTTGGAGGAAAAAAAGCCAAATTCTCAGTTCTCCAGAGCTAGACTCATAGGACCCTGAAGCACAGCAAAGCCAGATAGAAAGGTGATGGGAATTGGCATTTGTTGAAACATCAGCTGTAGCTTTGTTTTACTGCTACGCCCAAGTGGAGTGGAGAGGTGGAGCACACTGGTGAAAGCTAAAGCCTCCTAAGAACCAACAGGGTACTACAACAGCGACGCACTCATCTGGAACTAGAAGCACATTTCAAAAATGTGCACAAGAAACTCCCCCTAGAGGAGAAGAACAGCATCCAGTGGTTTGTTACAATTGATGCAGAGTCTTACGTTGGCCATTTCCAGTTTCACTCCGGCTTTGGTCCCAGGGGTGAAGACTCCGGAGGAGGACACTTGCAGCTGTAAGCCCGCTCCAGTGGGGAGCTCAAAGGTGTTGTCCATGAAGATGTAGTGAAGAAACAAGTCATTCTTTGAGCCTTCCCTAATGGCCTCGCCAATCTGCAGATCCAACAGGGGAGACGCTGTCAGCGTGAGCCTCACAGAAATGAGTTGTGTTACGTGAAACCTCCCAAGCTTCAGACAATGACTCGTCTTTATCCAGAAAAGAAAGAAGCAGCATACTCTAGTTTTCTGAATGGCCTGATAAATCAGTTAACTATTTCTGATGTCAGTACTCTGGACTGAATATAGTAAGGCCATTTTCAACTGCTGATTCAGAAGGAATATTGTTGGGTCTCAGACCTTTATGAAATTTGAGTATTACATACAGCAGGGCTGAGTTCTGTTTTTGGTGAGTCTGAATGCAAATGAGAGTTGACTTAAAACATTTTATTTTATGGTAAAACCAACCTTTGAAACTGAGAACTACTGAAATGAAGTACATAGTACCATATATATATATACATACATATATATATGTATACATACATATATATATGTATACATACATATATATGTGTATACATACATATATATATACACACATATATATGTGTGTATATATATATATATATTTTTTTTTTTTTTGAGACAGGGTCTCACTTTGTAGTTCAGGCTGGCTCTGAGCTCACCATGTAGCCCAGGCAAGCCTTGAACTCAGCAATCCTCCTGCCTCTGCCTCCTGAGTGCTGGGGTTACAGGAGTGAGCCACCACGCCCGGCACTGTGGTGTGTGGTACTGACTGCTGGTGGGTGTGAGTTGCCACACCTGGTATTGTTGCATGTAGTTATCGGGGATTGAACCAGGGTCCTTGTGCTTGCCAGGCAGTCGCCTGAACCACTGAGCTAAATTTCTGGCTCATATATATTTTTTATAGCATTTCCATAAAATAACTTGAGATGCATTTTCTCAGAGCCAGGATGAGGGAGTATGTTTCTATATTTTCTCCTTTGTTAGAAAATTATAATAACAAATTATAACTAATAATTGTTATTTATATAATATATAAGTATATAATATAATATATATAAATAATACATATAAAAATAATAATATAATATATAATGAATTGAAATGATAACAAATAGTTGCGCAGTGGATTATGGTTTACCAAATACTTTCCTTCGTAATCATTTTACTTCAGTACTAAAAGGTGCCTTCACCATACGCAGAGTAAGATACACTTTACGTTGCACTTTAGATCAAACTAACGCTCTTTAAAGGTAAAGCTAACATGAATCACTTCATTTCTTCTGAGACAGGAGTCATTTTCATTGAGAATCAGCACGAACCTGTGTCTCTGAAGGAAGACCAGGATCTCAGAAGCATCCGGGGACCTACGAAGAGCAGCAGAGGCTCTGGGGCCCCGGCGGGTGGGGTCACTCACCAGCTGCGGGAGTCCCTGCAGCGTGCGAGCGCTGCTCAGCAGTAGCCTTCCCAGGAGCTGGAGGTCCTGAAGCTTGAAAAAGCCCAGCTCTTTTCCCAGAATGCGGAGATAGGCTCTGGCTTCTGGGATGTCTCTTGACTGCAGATCTTTAATCAGCTTGTCAACAACGGGCATGATTCCATTTACCATGTCCTGGGATTTGAGTGACAACATGGCAAGTGAGATGTTGGCTCCTCTAGACACCTTTCGATTTCCAAGTTGGAGTCTGTCTACTGCAGCCACGATGGGCATAAACACAAACGCCCGCATCTGAGAGCAAGTTTGTGGAGCGCCTCTCAACCCGGAGGTGGGCACGAGTCCTCAGAGCCTTCCTGACATGAGGGTTCTGACTGGACAGGCCTGAGCAGGCCCGCTGGCATACATTCCCAAAAAGCTCTCAAGCGGAGCTCATCACCAGGCCACATACAGGTAGCAAGAAGTTACAGAATAAAAAGCTCCAGACTATGCTGCCTACTTTCCTGTCCTTAAGGGGGTCCCACTGCTAGTTGGCAGTAGATTTTGTTCCTATTAGCTAGTACACTGATGTGAGTGACAGCGAAAAGGGACGTTACTAATGCTGCAAATGCTGACTTAAACTGATGATAGCATCAGTGTTGGGCACTCTGCTGAGCATTTTATGTATTATTCCATCTAGTCTTTGAATAACCTTGTGAAGTATGGGTTCTTCTAGTGCTGGAGATGCAGGAACCTACACACACACACACACACACACACGCACAGATATAGTATCAAGCAGCTTGCCTACGTGCATACAGCCTGAAGAGAGTATGGTTAGAATTCAAAACTGTTCCCTAGCCTTGACACTTAACCATTTTCCTAAAGTGCCTCTACCAAATTCAGTTCCTGGGCACTGAGTTTCCAACAGGCCCTTGACTTTCGAGAATTCAGGCTCATGCCCGCTGGACTGCTTAACACAGAGCTGGTTATGGTTTCAGGTAGGTAATACCTTCGTGACTTCTAGGCTGAGTAAAGAACACTTTTGCCCTGGGACCCACTGCCTTCCTTGAGAAGAAACCTAACAGATCATACCTGCTCGTGTTTGTCATCCTTAGTATAGCCAAAGTGGTCCACCAGGACCTTGGAGACATGATCAGGAACTTGACCATTGACCCAATACAAAGCTTTGCTGACACTGTCTGGGAAAAATCCTTGTTTCCCAAAAAGAGCTTCCAGTGTTGGCTCAAATCCTTTTCCTTCCAAGCCAATCTGAGAAAGAAAATCAGGCAAGAATAAGCCACTGGGCCTTGGTTGTTCCCCAGCCCCCCACTCCTGTCTCTGCATCCATTTAGTTAAATAAGCACTGTAGGAAAGAGCTGAGTTTAGCATCTCACAGAATTATTTACTTAAACTTCACCTCCCTCTCTCTCTCTCTCTCTCTCTCTCTCTCTCTCTCTCTCTCTCTCTCTCTCTCTCTCTCTCTCTCTCTCTCTCTCCTCTCTCTTTAGCAGAAGTAGGGAT
>PVIC010015538.1:0-35070 GCA_004025085.1 Thryonomys swinderianus
AACAACTTTTTGTTACTAGTTTAGCCTATCCTACTCTGCTTACTTCCTACATATCAGGTTATTTTCTATGACTTACTCCATTCAACTCTCTGCATAGTAATACAAGGAATATATCATTACTGTTCCTATTTTACATAAACAACTGAAGAGTATATGTTTTAAGAAACTTATACAGTGCCACAAGTAAGTTTCATAACCAGTCTTAAACCCAAGATTTTCTGATTCTGTCTTACTTTGTCATTGCTTGGACAAAATACCCAACTCCCAGAAAGAAAAAAAGGTTTATTTGGCTCACAGCTTGTAGAGTTTTCAGTTCACAGTTGGCTGGCTCCAAGTCAAGGTGGCTTGGCAGAGGAGAAACAGTCCATGCTATGGTAGGCAGGAGGAAGTGAGATTTCCTTCCTTCCCTTTTTATTCTGTCCAAAATACTAGCCTATTGATTGGTGCTACCCACACTCAGGGTGGGTCTTTCTTCAGTAAGTCCATATTCCCATCCAGAACTATGAAAGACCAATCTATGGACTAATCCTGTATTATCCAGTATTAGCCATGACCCAATTGCCTCCCAAAAGCTCCACCTATGGGCACATGAGGCTTTGGGGCATCTAGATAGAAGCCATGGCAGTTTTCAATACTGAGTTCTTAGCACTGACCTCTTTTCCTTTTAATTTGTGCACCTCAGTATTTTGAGAATTAAAACTCAGGTGCTATAGTTTCTCCATTTTTAGACCATTTTGAGATAAACTTTGAACATTTTGCCTTATTGAGCCCCTGAAATTCTAACTTCTATGAAATGTCCTTAACTGTGAGTACTTCAGAAAGAATTTTTAAACTGAAACAGCTTACATTTCATTAACAAATACCCAAGCAACAGTGTTTACCAGATACTCTCACAGACACTGGGTGACTGTGAAAGAGATACTGGCAAGAAGATAAGATAGTAACAGAAAGCCTAAGAATATTTAATAAATATATTATGTGAGGTAGGAAGAGGAAGCATTATTTCCCTTTTTACATAAGAACTTATGACATTGGTGAAGGGGAGTCCAGTGCTATATCTTAAGCTAATCACAGGACCGGAAGTAGGAGCCAGGTCACCTGATCAGATGTTCCAAAGAATCTACTCTAGGTAAGGGTGAGAGGGGAGGATATTTATAAGGTCCTGACTGCACTCTTTTGAGAGTTATTGCTGGAATGATCTTAAAATATGAATAAAGTGTTCAACTAAACACTTCCAGGGGTTTTTTTCCACAAGAAAATAAAGAATGAGACTGCCCTCACCATGGAGTTGCACAAAGAGACAGAGATGTGATGTAAAGATACCTTTGCGAAATACCTCATGGAAATCCTGCAGACTGGTAGCAGCACCCAACTTGGGCAAATAAATCACGGTAATGGCTAATTCACAGCCCTTCATTCTTAGCCTCTAACAGCACAGATTAGTTTAAATAAATGGTGGAATATTTTTTATTTTCTACATTCGTAATAAAAGCAGTACATTCAGAATGGAAGGAATACCTAATGCTCCCTTTGAGAGCTCTTCACATTCTAAAATGTAACACATGCACGGCAATGTTTCAGCAGTAATTGATTGCCAGAGTGTGTATTCACAATCCAGTCACATTAGCTTTTTACTTTTTTGGTCCCTTGGGGGGAAAATATCATGTGACCAACTAATTTTATGCCTCCCTGCAATGCAGAGAAACATATTTTCATTTTTAAAGCAAACAAAAGGACTTTCCTGAGAAATGTTCAAGGACACGCTCTAAATGGACAGAAATCTTTACAGCATTTTTAAAAGTTGTACACTCAACTAAATGTACTCTTTTCCAGATAGCTGAAAGAGGAAATGAAGAAAAATATATAAAAAGAGCATTCTTTCATCATGAATGCTTCCTATAAATCCAATTATTCAGAGAGATACAATATCTATGTGTATGTACTCATTTCTGAAGTAAGTCTGGCAAAAAATCACATAGTGTACTTTCTTGTCTTTCATTAAATCATAAAACAGATGGTGCCTTTCTTTTCTGTGTGTAATCTTCAAGTGTGTCAACTTAGCCATTTTTTAAAATTCACTTTTCATGATTTTTTAATTTAAAACTTTAGTATTGGTTTATAATTATTTCTCTGAAATTCAATTATAAATAAGAAAAACATTATATAAAGATTCTTAGCCTTAATACTGTTGACATGTGGGGTTGGAAAACTCTAATATTAGCAAGAGGGGTCAAAGGGCTCCTCATCATGCAGCAAAAATGCATCCAATAAACCCCTTCAGCTCCCTGGTTCTTCTAAATCCATTTATTATGATTTAGAGTTACATGTATACAAAGACAGGAGCTAGAACCCCTTAAGTAAGAAGTAAGTTTAACACTGAAGACAACAGATGTAGATACCACTTGGTTTCACTACAGGTCTACAGTACAATTTAGTCCCAGTCATTCCCAAGAAGGATGCAAATTTGTCTACTTTTAAAATATCTATGATTCCTTTCTGGTTCAAAGGTATCTAAATACATCAATTTACTCCAAAATCAGGCAGAATGAGCCTGACAGGGTGTCAGGAACACTGCCCTTGAATAACTGCTTCATAAACATACACTGAAATGAAACTGCATCTGAGGAAAATATTAGGCTTAAAATAGTTAAGATTTAAAGGTGTTGCTAGCTGTGGTGGCTCACGCCTGTAATCCTAGCACTTGAGAAGCAGAGGAAGGAGGATTTCCACGAGTTCGAGGCCAGTCTGGGATACATAGTGAGTTCAGGGCCAGCCTGAACTACAAAGCGAGACCATGTCTCAAAAACATATTTAGAGGTGTCCTTAAACTTGCCAGTTGGCTTATTGACTTGTCACTTATGAAAGGAGCGCAGCCCTTTTATATCCAAGGTTTTATGCTTGACACTAGGGATACAAAAATGAGCAAGCTGGAATGGATCTGCTATCTGGAAAAGAAGGGGTATGTTCATCTAATAAGGGCCTGGAATGGACTCTAAATATGGACAATCTTAAAACTAGGAAGCGAATAATGGTGCTAGCACTCTGGGAAACTGATTTAGGAGGATTGCAAGTTGATAGCAAGCCTGGGCAGTAAACTTAACAAGCTGTTATTTCAAAAGAAAAATTAAAAAGAGGCTGTGGATATAGTTTAGTGTAAAGGCTCTGGGTTCAATCCCAGCACCACCAACAAGCAAAAGCCTGGAAACTGGTACTTGAAGGTATTAAACAATTTTCTTAAATAGACAAAATAATAATTATAATAATTACACAATAATGTGTAATATACACAACTGAACATATGTGTACACATCAGCAATAATATAGAGGTAATAGGGAAGAAGTTAATTCTACCCTCAAAGGTAAGAGGCATCTTCACAGAGTAGTGGATGTCTACACAGAATCTCTAAAAGTTAATACTTTTTCATCTCCTGTTTACTTGCTCAAATGTTCAACATTCCAAAGCTTATGAGAGCCAAGCCCGTCTGAAGATGCTGGGCTGAGATTTGAAAGAACCTCTCAGACTGTAGTCCCTGGGCCAGTAGTATTGATGTCAATAGTTACTTGTCAGACATGCGAATTCTCAGGCTTGTCTCTCAAAAACTCTGAAAAATGAGCACGCAAATTTGTGTTTACATACCTTTCATACAGTATGATGGATGAAACAGTTTGAGATTCACTGGGCAATTCATTGCAAGACACTGTATACCCAAAAGAAAAATCAAATCAAATAAATACAATAATGTTAGAATTTCTAACAAGGATGCTATGAATAGGTTATAGATATGCCGAGATGTTAATCCCCTCTTCCCTCAGTGGCCACTTGTGGGCTTAGAATAGATGAATAGATAAATACTGGTAGATTTAAACAATGGAATACTAGAAGGAATGGTAATGAATATGACACAAAAATGCATTGTTTGTGACTATTTAAAGAGCAAAGCCCTGAAAAGCTTACCTATGTTGTTAGATGTCTGGAAATGTTAGTGACTACAAAGGAACATGAAAGGGAACTTCTGGGGCCTGCCAATGTTTTGTTTCTTGATCTAAGATGCTGATTATGTGAATCTGAATTTTCTGTATCATAATGTGCCAGCGTGTAAGTTTCAATGTGGATTCTTATAAAATATATACTTTTTTTATTGAAATGTATGATTGGACTTCAAAAAGTTTTAAGAAATAATACCACTCCAATTCCTCCTCACAAGTAATTGATCTAGACACATAATATAAACTTCTTTTCTCTTGTTCTACCTCCCCTACCACATTCCCAACCCCATTCTCTGCTTTCAATCAATTCTCCATACATGCCGATACTTTAAGTTTTGATTAAGTATTCCCTATTGACTAGCATAGGCACAGAACATCTGGAATTTTAATAAATACCTGTTGAATACCTGAATGAATAAATGAATGAATGAGTACAAAAGTCCTGTTTGTGGTTTCACTTCTATTCAACTCTTCACAGTGCAGCCAAAATGATTTCTGGACAGCACAAAAATGATGATAACACATCCTTGATGACAGTTCTCCAACACAAACCTGAGCATGATTGCATTCCAAACACCATCATGCCAGTATGTAATAGCGTCTTTATTCTTTTGTCAGCAGGGGAAAAAGAAAGGGAAAAATCACAGAGAAATAATGTGATCCTAGATAAGTGATGGTCTATAAAATACACTACTGTCTCAACTTATGAACAGCCTAAGTAGCTATGAAAACACTTCAGATCTTACTCTATCATAGGCACATTGCCATTCAATCTTTGTAATAACCCCAAAAGGGAAGTATATTAATATCTTCAAATATTATCTGTGAGGAAACTGAGTTTCAAATAAGTTTACTCTCCATTTGACTCAGAAAAGTTTTGACTTCAACTTTGCTGACTAGTCATATACTAGTCTCCTGATACCTACTCAGGCTGTTTTGTAGAAACAGAAATTACTGACAAGGATCTCTAACCTTGCAATGTTTTTCCTCAGGTACCTCCTCTTTCATCTCCTGTAGGAATTTTTAAAAACATTTACATTTGGCCGGAGATTTAGCTCAGTTATTCCAGCGCCTGCCTAGCAAATGTGAGGTCCTGAGTTTGATCCCAGTAACCACATACAATACGGGGTCTGGTGACTCACGCCCACCGGCAATCAATACCATATACCACAATGCCAGGTGGGTGGCTCACACCTGTAATCCCAGCACTTGGGAGGCAGAGACAGGAGGACTGCTGAGTTCAAGGCTTGTCTGGGCTACATAGTTAGCTCAGGGCCAGTGTGAATTACAAAGCAAGACCCTTTCTCAAAAAAGTAAAAAGAACAAAGATAGAATCTAGGGATTCATTGTACTACGTATTTGGATATAGAATCATGAAAATAATAATATTAAATGCTAAGAAAATAAATCTTTAAGGGCCAGAAGGGTTAGCTCAGTGGTTCTGGCGCCTGCCTCGCAAGCGCAAGGTCCTGAGTTCAATCCCCGGTAACCACATATAATGCTGGGCGTGGAGACACGCCCACCAACAATTAACACCGCATACCACAATGCCGGGCGTGGTAGCTCACGCCTGTAATCCCAGCACTCTGGAGGCAGAGACAGGAGGATTGCTGAGTTCGCGGCGGCTCGCCTGGGCACCATAGTGAGCTCAGGGCCAGCCTGAGCTACAAAGCGAGACCCTGTCTCAAAAGCAATAAATAAATAAATAAATAAATAAATCTTTAAGAAGAAAAAAGTACCAAAATATGTATCTGGTTAATGATAGAGTCATATAGGGAGGAGACAGTTAAGTAGTTATTAAATACAAATATTATATTAACATATTCAGTACCTATATTAGTAATAATATTGATATTATCACTCTGAAATCCTGTATATACAGTGTGATTAAAATAAATCTATTATAATAAAAGATACATTACCATCAATATTATACCATAGTCTTGGTCACTTTCTAAAGCAGTTCTGGAAGTTCTCTTTCCTGAATCTCTCTATGAGGTACAATAATAAACACAATGAATGCTGTTGCTGAGTGCCAACCACTGAAAGGCAGGGTTCTAAAAATATTAGGAAGTGTTTCCTTACTCACTGGATCTGCACTGTGAAACTTCTAGCTCTTCCCCAGGAAGAGTAAGGGTTCTGAATTTAATGAATTTTTAATTTTACTGTGAAGAACACATTGATTATGTTTTCTAACCATATGGTTAGAAGTCATTTGCATTGTGATCAACTTTTCTGTAAATTCTGTGTTCACTTCTCCATAGAACTGCTCATTTTTCTCTATCATGTAAAGGTAAACATTTTAAATTGATTCAAGATTTTGTAGCCATGACAACACCACTAAAGAAAACAGGGTTTGATAACTCAGAAAGTGGTAAGAATGATGGAATAAGTCTGTTTGAAGCAGTAGATTATATTTTGAGGTGACTTAATGGCAATGTGCTTTCTACTATAATAATTTTTCTAAATGTAAACATTCACCTTAGTTGTCAGTCATATCTCATATAATTCAGATTGAAACTGCATTGATATTCTACCATTGTCAGCATTTGGGAGGAAGATTCTTGGTATGTAAACAATAATACAAATAGCTCAAAATAGAAAAGTAGTTGTGCAAAGGTACTGAATACAAATTAAAATAGACTGTGACATCATTATTTTGTTGTAGAAACTCTCTTATGCACAGATAACATTTCTTGTATCTCTTCGCTGAAAATATCTAAGAAAAATGATTATCTTAGTAATAAGAAAAATCTCTATTTCCAAACTCTGTTTTTCACTAAAAGGAAAGAGTTTACTGAGAAATGGCTGGCTTAAGGTCTGGAGCAAACAATGTTTACAATGAGCTGGACAAATCTCATCATTCTAGAAAGTGAGGAGGAAGAGAACAAAAATTTTGAGCTTCATGATAAAAGTTCCCACTGACCAAATAAGAAAAAATCTGGGGAAAATACTTTGTGGTAGTGGATTAATGCATAAAAAAGTGAAGTAAAGGGCTGGGGATTTAGCTCAAGTGGTACCGTGCCAACCATGGATGCACAAGGGCCCGAGTTTGACCCCCGGTACCACACACACACAAAAAGTGAAGTAAAAGAAATAACTGGAAAAAATATTTACTGTGTGTGTGTGTGTATCACATTTAAAGGATTAATATCCTAATATAAATAGACCTTGCAGAAGTAGAGAAATGAAGATGGGCTCACAGGAAAGTAGATCATAATGCAAATGACATATAACATATCAGTGAGTTCCTACTAATGCTAAAAACAACTAATAGTTTCTCACTTGAGGATGCTGGTAGACAAAGTCATTTTAAAATATGGTAGATAGCTGGGCATGGTGGCTCACGTCTGTAATCAAAGCACTTGGGAGGCAGAGGCAGGAGGATTGCTGAGTTCGAGGCTTGCCTGGGCTACAGAGTGAGCTCAGGGCCAGCCTGAACTACAAAGCGAGACCCTGTCTCAAAAAAGAATATATATATATATATATATATATATATATATATATATATATATATGGTAGATAGAAAGAAGCAGCATCAATTCTACCTTTCTGAAATAAATTATACTAATGCCAGACATGTGGCTC
Source organism: Thryonomys swinderianus (assembly GCA_004025085.1). Taxonomy (NCBI): domain Eukaryota; kingdom Metazoa; phylum Chordata; class Mammalia; order Rodentia; family Thryonomyidae; genus Thryonomys; species Thryonomys swinderianus. The sequence goes on from PVIC010015538.1 coordinate 7,576, forward strand.
ATGCCTGTAATCCCAGCACTCAGAAGACAGAGGCAGGAGGATTACTGTGAGGTTGAAGCTATCCTGAGCTACATAGTGAGCTCAGGGCCAGCCTGAACTACAAAGCAAGACCCTGTCTCAAAATTAATTAATTAATGAAAAGATAGAAGAAATTATACTAAAACATCCTGATAGTGATAAAAGATGTTAATAAGCCAAAATAAAATAATTACTAATGATTAATTAGAATCACTAATTTTTTACCTAACCATTTGCAATGCCTAAGGAAATAATGAACTATGTAGCCACTGATTTTTTTCTAGCTGTTAACATCACAAAACAAGAGATATTTGTGGCTTTCTAATGGAAAGGGATATTTGTGACTTCCAAATTGAAAAAGGCAATGTCCTCTACAAAGGAGTTTTAACAAAAAAAATATTGAGCTACAACCTATGACTGTGATTCTAGATTATGATTCTGGATCCAACTCGTAATTTTTAGGAAAAACAAAAGACAGAACATGTTAGATGTAATCATCAAGGTTCAGAGTGTATGAAACTCTATAGTATACACAGTCCAATTTCACCAGTAAATAATATGTCAAAAGTTACAGAGAAGGAGAGAGAAGTAGAACTGATTATTAGCAGAACTAAGAGTAGTAAAACAATTTCTAATATGTGCCCTTTACTTGGCTTCTGATTTAAACAACCTAAAACAAAAACCTGAATTGGAAATAAGAGATTAGTATCTACCCATAGTACAAACATTGGTAATTTAACATATAATATTGTGGCCATGCTTTTTAAAGTCTTTATCTTTTAGAGAAAGATCTAAAATGCCACTGATGAGTTGCCACAAAAGATAGTATTGACTTCAAAATGATGCACCTAGGGGAGACGGGGCTGGGAGTGTTAACAAAAGCAAGAGTAGCAGGACGTGGTAGCTGTAGAAGCCAGCTAATGGTACCTGAGAGTTATTTTGTTATTGCTATTTTTCTGTTGAGTCTTGTAATTTTTCATATTGTAAATGTTAAAAATACCGATTGGCAATCTTGCTTTAAAAGTTGGAACCCTTACATCATTTCACACCCTTATATGCAGGGTGACTTTGTTTTGTTTCATGTTCCCCCAATTAATGACAATATGAAAACATTAGGTGGCCTGCACCATAACAAATGGCTTCCGGTTTTAAAATTGCACATTCTTCTGAGCAGTGTGATGAAATGTTGAACAGCCCCCGTACATCTCTTGCTGGAAGCTCTTCTGACTATCATGTCCACCCTGCATCTCTTCCCATACTTTAGTCATTTAGCCACTTTGGTTTTCAGGTCCAACGTTGTAGCATCACAACCACTGTGTTCAGATAACCCTCTTTCTACTACTGGCCCCAAAGCAGAAAAACAGTGATCCTGGAGATTTTACTACAGTATATTGTTATAATTATTTATTTTATTATCTTGCTACAGTTAATTTATGTTAAAATTTACCACAGATATATATATATTTTTTTAATAATATGTATAGATTTCAGTACTACCCAGTTTTGATATCCATGGGGAGATCTTACAATGTAAGCCTCATGGATAAAACAGACTACTCTAATATTCTCTTTTGTTCCTTGAAATCAATTCCATTTGCCCATTTGGATTTTATCCTAACATAAAGGAGATCAATGTACTTATTTATATCCTATAACAAAGATACATGAGTATAGACTTTTAAAGTTTTCTTGCAGCAATGTGGCCATAAGTGCTAAAAATTTATTAATTTAATAATTATAATTACTGACAGTACAGTAGATAATTAGTTAAAATTTTAAAATATAATCATAAAAGTTGATAAATAATTATCAAAAATTGAAGAATAAGCAAGCCACTGCAAATGTAGGGAATAGAAAATGGTAGTTTCACATACCAAGGAACTTAGCTCTATTATCTAAAATCAATTATTATAAGAAATTTATATTTTAAGTCTAAGAATTTTTACTCCAAAATTCTTATTTCATAGAATTGTAAATGCATTTGGTGAAATGCATTCAGGTTGAGTTAAATTATGTAACGTCAAAAATAAAAACTAAATAATAATTTCATTAGTTAGGTATTCTGAAACTGAAAAGCATTTTTGATTATCAAAGTAAAATGATTCATGATATTAAAAAATCTTTCAAATAAGACTAATTTTAAAAGTAACTAAGAAATATTTCTGGCTTTCAAAATACTCTAGGAAATTAGGAAATTATGTCAGTATGTGTAATGAATAAACATTATTTAGATCTTAAACAGTACAAACTTCTTTTTGGTATAAATTCATCAAAAAGGTTCAAGAATGCAAGATGGATATTGTGAAATAGAAAATATGCAAAGGGAAATACGGTGGAGTGAGTAATGAGGGGTAAAGAAAAATGTAATGGTAATAAAAGGGAAACAAAGCTTATGAATTTAGGGGGTGGAGAGTTGTAGAGTGGGTAGGGGAATGGGAAAAAATAAGAATTAAATTGTGTCATATACTGGTACAAATTCCCCACATTGAGTGTAATCACGATGTGTATATATAATGTACCGATAAAGGTAAAAAAAATTTTTTTAAAGGAAATAAGAATCGGTTTTTGAAAAGAGAACAACATATAGTAGAATTTTCAGCTTGGGGAAATTCTTTGTATTGTATGAAGATAACTGGAAATGTTTCATTAATTCCTTAAAAAACAGTTCAGAAAGGATACAATTCATTGTTGACAGTTAAATTATTCATTATGGACTCTTCATTGGCCTGCTTCTGAATTATGATCAAAGTCCTCCTAAATGATTTTACCTAGCTTTTGAGATCAGCCTTGACCTGGAGAGGCCCTAGGGAGGGGAGAAGATTTGGACTGATTTCTTAGCATTTGAATCTACAGACTCTTAAAGTAACCTCTGTGGCTAGTAATATACAAATAAGCTTTGTAATATAAATACAGTTGCTAAGCAACAAACATAAATAGGTTAAGGAAGACCCAGAACACTTGCCACCTACTTCACTGGAAGTTTCAAATTCTTCTTTATACTTTTCAATGTGCCTGGCTCGTATCTTTTAAAATTCTGAATCCTGACAGAATTCCTTGCCTCCTTATGGCCACTGCTCCTCTCAACAATTCTTCCCCGAAGATGAATTCTCACGCTCTCATACTGCCTGCCCCTTGTCTGACAGGAAGAAGAGCAACACATTCAGAACAGCCTCCACAATGATCGTTATGCTCATCTTTGATCTTTGAAAGATTTCTTCTATGGCAAGTTGCACTTCCTGGCCTATTGCGTCATTGAGAATGCAGCACTTTCTGTTAGGAAACCAGTTAGTTAAGCACAAGCATTTTTTTTATACTCACCACTACTTAGGAGTAATTATTTATTATGAAAACAATGACCTTTCAGAAAGTACAGTATAAGTCTCTATCATATTGTTTTAGTAATCAAAGGCTCTTTGATACTGGACAACCTCCCTAAACCTTGTTTTTTTCACCTGGAAATGCAGACAGTAATAGTCCCTGTATTTGACTTGTGGTGATTAAACGAGGTAAGCCACAGAAAGCTCCAAGCATTCTTGTGAAGCTCAAAGAGAAACCTTAGAAGCTGCTGACACTGTTGCTGTAGTAGTTGTTCCTGCTGACATTTTTTATTTTGTTGTTATCATCATATGTATGAGAGATATGCTTTTTCAATTGGGTTCCAATTATCTGACTTCTTTATCATTTCATCCATGTGAATTTGGGAAATAATCCAAATGTTAAACGTATTTAAAGGTATATAAATATCATAAATTAAGGAGATTCTACTATATTTTAATTAGTTCATAAAAAGGAAAGAAATAATGTTTCACAGTGCTCCAAAAGAGAAAGAATTCCCAAGACCCTGGGCTGGGGTGTAAGCATCTTGTGCAGGGTTCCACAGCAAGCTGGTACACTCACATTTTTAATGTTAATGTGGTCTTTTGTAATACCTTCACTCTCCTCAATATATTGTATCTTCCTCTCAAAGAACTGCTTTCCTTGTTCTTCTGTGGATACTTTCCTCAGTCTTTCTTTCTCTTTTAGTCAGCCAGCATTTCTGTTTGTATTTACATATTTGTTTACTTATTTATCTTGGTTCTGGGGATCAAACTCAGGACCTTGCACTTGCAAGATAGGCACCAGAACCACTGAGTTAAATCCCTGGCCCTGCAAGCCTTTCAAAGCTTCTAGCTGTGTTACATTATCACCCTGAAAATCCAGCAAATTTTGACAATTATTGATATTTAGAAACTAGAATGAATTTAAACAGGTTGTAACTGGCTTATAAAAAATAAAATGGAGATCTGGGCTCCCATCCACTCTTTTTTTTTTTTTTTTCCCATTTTGCCCCACAAAATGCAACCAGGAACCAGAGTTATAAGGAATAAAGTTTGAAACCAATAAACCAGTGTTATATCTTGTAGTAGATGCCCCATAAGCCTCATGCGGTCATAGATTGGACTTTTCATAGGTAGCTGAATCTATAATATGAGATTCATGAATTAAGGATGTAAAGCTGGGGTTGATTAATGGTGAGATGCTAGGATTAAGCCTGCTGCACCTGGAATAAGAGTTGGAATAGAATAAAGGAACAGAAAGAAGGCTGCTTCTTCTTCTTTGTTATTTCCCTGTTTGCTGCCTTCTGCCTGCCATGCCATGGACTATTTCTCCTCTGTGATGCCCCTCTGCTGTGCCACCCTGTCTTGGAAACAGCCAACTATGAACTGAAACTTTTACAAACTGTGAGCTACATCATACCTGTTCTCCTTTAACTTTGGATGCCAGGTATTTTGTCTCAACAATGTGAAAAGTAATGAAGAAAATTTGGGTCACAGAAGTGGGGCCACTGCTGTAACTGTACCTGACCTGGTTCAGGAGGCTTCAGAACTGGCTGGTGGGAAGAGTTTGGAGAGGTTTGGAGATACTCACTGAAGAAGCAGCCCTGGAATACCTTAAACTGTATTTGATGGGAGATTCTGATCAGAGCTCAGGATACCAGAGGCTGATATGCTGCTGGCAAAGGCAGGCTGAGCAGATTTCTGCTGGGAAATAAGGCTGCATTGGCCGTTGGACTGGTAATGTGTATTATGCTTTAGCAAAAAGTATGTCTGCCTTTTGCTAATTTCCAGAGATTTGCCAGAGAGTAAGGGCAGCAAGTTAATTAATCTTGTAGCAGAAATTTCAAGGCAGGCTAACATTGAGGCCATGCTGTGGCTGCTGTTGGGGGCTTTCAGCCAGACTTATGTTGAGAATCGAGAGCAAAGATCCCAGCAGAATGACTTAAAACACTGGGAGTTATCCAGAAAGGAAGCTCCAATAAATGGTGGACTGCAAGGATGGACCAGAGGAAAACTTTGTTGCTGGGGAAGAAGCATGCAGTGGAAAAGATGGTCCAAGGATATCATAAGCAAAAGCAGGACTCCACACTTTGTAGCCTGAAGGTTACAAAGGTGAAAGAATTTGCTTTGAGAAGAGAGCTCCAGAGGGCTGGGGATTTAGTCCAGCAGTGGTATCATGTCTGCCTGGCAAATACAAGGTCCCTAGTTTGATTCCCAGTATGGTTGGGGGGAAGACCCAGAGTATCATGCCCCAGGATGGTAGCAGCCTAGAGACTTTGTTTTCTTGGATTTGGCTTTAAAATGTTCAGCTGTCTCGGCACTTAACCTACCCACATTAATCCACTACCCCCTTCTGGCTTTATTTTTCTTTTCCCAGTACACTTATTACCATTAAGTATATTTAATTTTACTTTGCTTATTCTCTTCCCAACCAACTAAATTGAGATTCTAGAGGACATCAATTTTCTTCTTACTGTTATAACCTTATTCCATATGCAAGGATATTGCATTTAGTATTCTGGTAAATATTTGCTAATTTTAATCTGCGAGCCAATAATCAGAAGACAATGTATATGACAATGTATGTCTATCTTTCCCAGACTTTCTGCATTAGCTTTCACAGCTCATTTTTGACATAGTGTATGAATCCCTACATATACCAATTGAAGATGGAATGTTTGTCAACAAGATTGGCTGATAAGATTATAATTCCAAAGCAATTGCATTGAGATGTGGTCAAAATTGTGATTGAAAACAGAGACATTGTTTTGGGCTTTTTTGTTTGTTTGTTTTGTCTCTGATAGGTAGACAAGAATAACCAGTTGGGCACTTAGGATAATTGCAAGAGAATTTATGCAGTATATTCTAGGGAGGTCATCATGTCAAAATTTTTCTCTCCTGCACAAGAAAAAAAGAAATAAGAAAGAAAGGGAAGAAGGTAGGAAGGAAGGAAGAAAGGAAAGAAAGAAAACTTAGCCCAAACCACTTAAACACAAGAAACATGAAAACAAATGTACTCCAAAGGGACTGTATGTAAGATTCTCATGACAAATCTTCCAAAATCAACAGTGTGGCCTATCTTAGCATTATCAAAGCCTGCTAGCCATGCATTCCCATGACATGACTCAGTGACTCTTACTTCCTGCCTAATACTTACTTCCTTTAGTTCTGAGTCTCTCAGGAAGCTTAGATTTTATATGTAGCAATGTCAGACACTTCTAGCTTAGCTCCTCATAGCTCACAAAAAATGATCATAGAATATGAAATAGGTAGAAATCCAATTAGGTGTCAATTTATTTCAGAATTTTATCAATTCTTAAAATTGTGCATGACAATTAAAAATAGTCAGAACTCCATCACATCAGGATTTCAGTATCACTTAAGACTGGAAATCTGGAAGAAATACTTAACTTTTACATTAGAAACTTGTGAAGAATATGCTACTTATCATATAATATGGGTCCCTTTCTCTATGGCACTATTTGAGAAACCCTCAAGGACAAATGATAAACATTTACAAGGAATAGCATGAATACTTCCTTCATGTGGATCACTGTCTTAGTCTTGAGTAATATGTTTAAATATTTATATCTTCATTTTCCTATCTTCCAAACAGGAAACACTTGTCTTGTCTATATAACTTATGAATAAAGCTGATGGAAACGAGGAAGAGGTTATGCACAGTTTTAAGTTATTTTGTTTCATTCTGTCTTTTGCTTTTCTCTTATAAAGGCTAATTTAAATCAATTTTCAACTTGAAATAATTACCTTTCCACATTTAATATAATTTTTTAGCCCAGGGAAATTTCTTGCATTATATGAAGATAATTGTGGAAATGGCTATGTCCCATTAATTTCAGTCAATGATAAATATCTTCAAAACAAATTGTAAAATAAGAAATGATCTATTATTTTAGACAGATCTATGTATTTTAATATATTTATGTATTTTAGATCTATTTATATTTTTAGACAAGGATATCTTTGAGACAAGTTGTAAAATTAAAAATTATAATATCTCAGTAAATTGCTTCAACTCAATAGTGCCTCATCATTATTACTATCATCATCATTGTTATTTAGAAGTTTCTAAAATATCCTGAAAGATATATGTCCACATATATATATATATATACTCATGGTAGAAAACGTCTCATTCTTAACATACAAATCTCTCCCTAACCATCATGTACCATTTATGTAATTTCACTTTCTATGCATTATTTTAACATTGTTATCCAAGCCTTCATTCAGGTCAGAAACTTGTGTAGGTGATTCCTTTGGATCGCCTCTATGCCTAAGCACATATAATTTCATCCTAACTGTTAAGCACTCATCCAGTATCCATGTTTTTAAGTGTCTTTGTACAAAACTAAGGAAATGATACCTAGAGAGCAGTGTTTTTAAACTTCATGATGATGATGATGATGGTGATAATATAGTTTCAGCAATATTCATTGCTGATTTCAAATAAAGGTGAGCCATTCTCTGTTATGAAAATTTTCAACTCAATTTTTAATTTGAAAAAATCTTTGTACATGATAATTTCAGAGTTAACTTTGGTGGTATGATAAGCTACTTTTTGCTTTGTTACTATTAACCTACAAGAATCATTTTATTCATCTGTCCCTTAAATATATGAGAAACAGATGTTTTGTAAGAGGATCTGTTTTGGTCTATTTTCACACCAGACTTCCTTTGTGGTTATTTTTTTATGACAAAAAAATAGAACTTATCAGGCCTTATAAACTTCAAGGAGAATATGAAATATGCTTAGTTTGCTTAAAACAACCTCAAATGAATCCAGTAATATTTCAACCCCTGCAAATTTGCCAAATCATGAATTACTCTCCTAGCAAGAGTGTCATGAAACTCTTCCTTGTGCTTACATGTATGTTCTTTATATTGTGTGCTAAATATTTAAATGTAACCAAAAACATACAATCTAATCCCATCCCATGAATATTAAATTACAGTGTGTGCTCTAAATAATATCAGTTGTCTTAAGGACAACTATTATTCTCAACCTGAAACTTCATTTTCACTATCAGTGAAAACATTTGAAACTCTCATCAAGTCAACCTTGGGTAGTAGCTACCTTGTTAGAGAATTGAGAAAGGTTTTCCAAGATCAAGTACTTGGCAAATAGGTGACAGGATGAATCCTTATTCTAAGACATAGCCTAATCACTAAGTAATTATTCCTACATATCATCACATTGATCGATTTATTCCTTTCATGTTCAGTAAGAAAAATCTTTTGGATCATTTGTGGTCAAATTAGCTGATTTATATTTTTTTTTTGAGACAGGGTCGCTGATTTATATTTTATCTACTATCTGCTTTAGAGATTACTATCACTCTTTTCCTTCCCACATAGAACTAATTACCATCATTTTAACATTCATCAAGTGCTATATATGCCCAGTCCTAAAGTGTCTCCTCATAGACTCCATGAATGCTACTCATTGTGGAGAAAATAAAGTTCAGAAAAGATGAAGTTTTATGTGTGAGGGTTTCTTGGAAGGTATAACCCTTGAAACTCAGAAATGATAAATGATTTCGATGATATATAGTTATTTTTGTGGTTTTAGTATGCTACTTTAGCACCATGGGAATTGATAAATATAGAGATAAAAAGCTTAGTGTTTGAAATGAGGAATTATTTTGCTGTGTGCCTCAACAACAAGCAACTTTTTACTACCATGTCAAAACATCACAGTAAAATTATGCATAATTAGAAAGAATTGTAATACAAATGGACTAACTTCAATAAAACTAGCTACAGCAATTGATACTTTCACATATTTGAATTGAAGTTTTAAAAGTATCTAATTACTTGCATTCAGAGAAAAATAACACACTTAGTTCTGAGTTTTAGGCCAACATACAGTATTTATTTGTAAGTACAGCACACGAACAGGTAAGCTTCAATTGTAAGAGCTTGGGGTTTCTCTTCTGCTAAGCTGGCACTCGAGGGTGAAGTGGGATCTCACTGGTGATGAGAGGGTTGTGATGGAAATGATAAAGTGGCAGTAAAGTAGATCAAAATTCAAACTTTTCTAATCACTTTACATTAGAGATTCTTAGTGCCTTTCCTTTGGAATATTATTGTGGGTGATGAATTCTAAATTCTAAAATTTTTGTGATATTCAAGAGATAAAGGAATAGGATCTCTATTAATAAAATGACTGAATATAACACTGGCTTTTGGGAGAAAAGGCAACACGTAAGACTAAATGAATCTAATGGCTTTATAAATAATGTCTTTGCAAGATAATGAGATAATCTTATATTAAATACAAAGGATTCAGCATTATAGAGAAAGACTTGAGGAATTCAAGGTAAAGATTACATATAACTGTGCTCTAACTTATAGTGTTTTGTAGGAAGAAAATATTTCTTATAACTACTTCCTATGTTCATATTGCATTTTTATATGCAATGTTTTAGAGATACTAATTAATTGTGAGAGAAACATTGAAGCAACTCAATTTCTCTCCAACACAACAAACTATATTCAGTACACTGCAGTTCACATCTCAGAATATGGGTCAAATTTTTAAAAATTATTTAACCTGATGCTGTTATTTTTATGAATAATACACTTGAGGCTGAGGGAAGTTAAGAACTTTGAAAAAGTTTTATTACTTAGCTCAGACTGTGATGACAATATACCAGAGACTGGATGGCTTATACAACAACACAGATTAAGGTCCTAGAATGGTTGTTACTGGTGATGATTCCTTTCTGGACTGCACATTGCTCTGTTTTATCTTCACATGGCAGAAAAAAAGAATATTTTGTGTCTTCTTTTTCTTATAATGACACCAATGCCATAATGACAATGCCACTCTCATGACCTCCTTTAAAGGTAATTACCTTCAAAGGATTAAATATCATCACATTGGAGTTTGGGTTTCAGCATATAAATGTGAAGGACACCGAAATGATCAGTCCATAACATTATCCTTACTAATTTTTTGAATGAAAATATGGACTAGAACTCAGGCCTCCAGAAACCCTGGCCAGTATCTTTTCAGGCTATTCTAATTTGTACTACTTAACCTTTTTTTTTTTTTTTTGAGGCAGTGTCTCGCTTTGTAGTTCAGGCTGGCCCTGAGCTCACTATGTAGCCCAGGCAAGCCTCAAACTCAGCAATCCTCCTGCCTCTGCCTCCTGAGTGCTGGGATTACAGGCGTGAGCCACCACACCTGGCACTGTGGTATGTCATATTGATGGCTGGTGGGTGTGAGTCACCACACCTGGTATTGTTGTAGGTGGTTACCGGGGATCAAACCAGGGACCTTGCGCTTGCCAGGCAGGCGCTGGAGCCACTGGGCTAAATCTCTGGCCCACTACTTAACTTTTTAAAATTAATTGTCCATTACAAAAAAAAAAGAGGTGATATAAAACTGGGAATTAGAAAATAAACAGAGAAAGGGAAATTTGGTTGGAAATTTCTCATAGTTCTGTACAGTTGTATGTATAAATATTACTCTATGCAATTTGGTGCCCATCTCAGATCACTTAGTTGTGTGCCTTTTAAATTAGCAGTCTTAATGTCACTTGAACAGAATACTTTATAAATATTCCATGTTTAAAAAAAAACTTCTCTGCTGCTAAACATATCCATCTGGGTGCTGGGTTAATTTTTAGACACAATCAATGAAGTGCTTGATAAAATCCTTTCTGCCTAACATTTTTTCTTTACCTCTTATTACTCACCCCTCCACTACCTTTACCTTTGAATATTTTGTTTCACAATGTCCATCATACGTTCTAGAACTCATTAACATCTTCAGTTTCTCATACCAGAGAACAGATATGATAAAGGTAAAAATAAACTTAAAAAAATCCTTTCTGGGGCCAGAGGATTAGCTCAGTGGTTCCAGCGCCTGCCTTGCAAGCGCAAGGTCCTGAGTTCGATCCCCAGTAACCATGTATAATGCTGGGTGTGGAGACACACCCACCAACAATCAACACCACATACTACAATGCCGGACGTGGTGGCTCACGCCTGTAATCCCAGCACTCGGGAGGACAGAGACAGGAGGATTGCTGAGTTCATGGCGGCTTGCCTGGGCACCATAGAGCTCAGGGCCAGCCTGAACTACAAAGCGAGACCCTGTCTCAAAAAAAAAAAGAAAAAAAAAAAGCCTTTCTGCCTCAGACTGTGATGGTGTCTAACATTTTATTTATATAGTTAGAAGTAAATGGACTCAACAGCTGTAAAGTAGTCTAAGACAGAACCACTTACAGCAGGAAAGCGCTTGTGAGGGCAGCATCACAAGATGTGAAGCAGTCAGACAAAAAACTATCATTCCACTTTCTAATTCTTCATTATTTGGATGCATTGACTTCATTGGTTTTGAAATTGATATAGTGAGGATAGAAAACTTCTTTTATGGATTATCAAAAATAATACAGCTTTAGTATGCACTTATAATTGTAGGATGCTTGCCTTTTTTTTCTTCTTTTAAGACAGGGTTTTCTTATTTAGTTCAGGCTGGCTTTGAACTCACTATGTCCCCCAAACTGGCCTTGAACTTACAATCTTCCTGGCCTAGCTTCCCAAGGGCTGAGAGTATAAGCATGCACCATCATCATATCCAGCAAGATGTTTACTCTTTAAGAAAAACCAGTGTTATATATTAAAAACAAATTTTACCAAGTCAAAATAACTTTAAAATTTTTTAAATAAAAAAACTCTGCCTTTATTGCCTCTATGCACTGCAATTCATTTCCAAATTTTCCTTTTCCTCTCACAAAAACTACAACAATAAAATAATAGTAATAGTCATTCTATTTGAGGTATCACTGGAAAAGTCTTCTGCAAAAAAGAAAAGAAAGCCTTTTGTTCATAGCCTGCCTCAGAGTAAGCCTGCTTCCTAAGCATTGCTGATGCTTTTATAAATTCAATAAGGAATAGTAAATGCATAGAAGGAAGTGAACATTTATTTAATGTTCTTTATGAAACTTGGAAAGCATTGTTTCATGTTTATTATGCAATCCACAAAAAATGTTCCAAATTTTCAATAAATGAGGAAACAGAAGTCTAAGGAAATTAAAAATCCCTGCTCACTGATAAATGTTGTGACTAGAATCCAACTTCATGTTCATTTCCAAAAATTAATTCAGTATATAAATATTAAATTTCACAAACAGGACAAATAAATATTATGTTAAAAATACAATTATGATCTTGGACAAATAAAAAATAATACCAAAACATTAATATTGCCCATTGAAATTAAAGCATTTTAAAATAGAGATAATTTTAAAATTTAGTTGACATACATGTTTGCCAAAGACCATATTTCCTGACTTAACAATGTCTATAGAACTGACCTTTTGCAAGTCTCAAAGAAAATTTAGAATATTGCACGTTAGTCTCGTTTGACATTATCACAAGAACAAAATGACAGATTAAATCATTGGACAAGCAAAAGTATCAGCTCATTTTCACTGGTCTTTTATAGTAAGCCCCAATTAAATGTATTTCCATTCATATAGGATAGATATGGTTCTCACAATGTGGTCTGCAGATCCTTGTGGGTCTTTGAGACATTTGCAGGGATTTTGCAGGGTCAAAGTTATTTGCTTTAAACTACTGAGATAATACTTCCCTCTTTACTGTGTTCATATTTACATCGATGGTGCAAAAACAATGCTGATTAAGACTTCCGGTGTGTAGGCATTATGGCTACAATGGCCCACATGCACCCACAGGCACTGCATCCTTAATGCACTTCAGGGAAAAACAGTGGGCATTTAACATTTAATGATCTGGATAAGGTAGTAAAATAAAAATATTTTCTTAGGTATAAACCCATGTAGGAAGCATAAAAGCACAAAAGCATTTTTTTGTAGCATGAAAAAGTGCCTGAATTAAAGCAACATCTAAATTAAAGACTAAAGTGATTGAGTCTCTAGGTGAGCCAGATGCATTTTTCTTGGAAGACCATTTTTACCTGAAGAAGAAACTGACAGGCAAATTGTGTTTGTTCTAACATGAATGTGTGGCAGACATTTTCTCAAAAATGAAAAAATTGAGTTTGTTACTCAAAGGAAAAGACATTTGTGGACAGTAATAAAAGTCCAACTTTCAAGTGAAAATTCAATTTTGGAAAACTTGTATGCACCACTATGAATCTGATAGCTTTCCAAATACTAGAAACTTATCTAAGTAAAAATGGTGATTATGTAAGTTGAATATTTTTGACATCATACTGTGAAATGTGCCCAAAATTGGAAGATAAGTATAATTAAATTAATCAACACTGTCTATACAACCAAAGCATAGTGCTATAAAATAATGAGTACAAGATACATTCAAAGTGCAAATCTGACCAGTGGATTTTAATGTGAATAGCAGCTCAGAGAAATGGTTTGTGACGAAATTACCACTTATGGAGTTTTGATGTAAAGGAAAAATGCAGAGAACTATCTTTAAAGTGCTACTAAATTACTTTTTTCAACTGTGAGTCCAGATTTTTTTCCACAAAAAATTGAAGGAATAGTAGACATAAGTAGTCTAGCAATAAACTGAAGCAAAAGTAGATACTAAAATTCACTTATCTACTAAGATATTCACAAAAACACAAAGGAAAGTGGTGAGCAAACTAGTTTTTAAATGTAAAATGTTCTTATCAAATTTGTGTGTTCATTTCAAAATCACAGCAATGTTTCACTGAAATATTATGATTATACTAGTATGTACTAGTTACTTTTGATGAATATATATAAAATAGTTTTAAAACTTGTTTTAAGGGCTAGAGATTTAGCTCAGTGGTTCTGGCACCTGCCTCACAAGCACAAGTTCCTGAGTTCGATCCCCGGTAACCACATACAATGTTGGGTGTGGTGACTCACGTCCACCAGCAATCAATACCGCATACCACAGTGCTGGCTCATGCCTGTAATCCCAGCACTCAGGAGGCAGAGGTAGGAGGATTGCTGAGTTCAAGGCTTGCTTGGACTACATAGTGAGCTCAGGGCAAGCCTGAACTACAAAGCGAGACCCTGTCTCAAAAAAAAAATTGTTTTAATATCTAATATAGACATCATTTACAGCTATAACGCACATTGCTTTTTGGGATCCTTAATAACAAGTAAGACTTAATGGAATCCTTAGACTAAAATGTTTAAAAATCACTCTGCTGTAGTAATAATATGTGTTTAATTGTGGGATGACATAGAATTAACATTTAATTGTATTCAGGTTGGAATTGATTTTCTCTTTTTAAAGTAACTTACCCCATGACAGAGAAGCTAGGTTTTTGATCTGGCACCTTAGGAAAAACATTCCTCTACCATTCTTGGTGTAAATGGTAATTCTATACCCTGGATCCAGATTTGATATGTGTTACAGACCTTACTAATGAGAATGCTGCATTCCATTGTGAAATGTGAAAGTGATCCAGACAGGACAATAAAAGAATGGAGGTTGGGTATTCCTCATCCAAAAGGGTTAGGACAATAAGTGTCTCAGGTTTTGGATTTTTAAGAACTTGTTAGGATATTTACATAAATATAGTGGGACATCTTGGGATATGATGCAAGTTTAGGCACAAAATTCATTATTTACACAGTAAAACTGAATACAATTTTGTACAATATTGTTAGTACATGTGTTTCTACTGACCTGTCTCACAAGGTCCATGAAGAATTTTCTATTTGTGGTGTCACACTGGTTCTCAGAAAATTTGCATTTTGGAGTACTTAGGATTTGAGATGTTTTAGGGACGTCAAACTTGCAATTTCATTTATAATTGTCTGTGTTGTTAGATCTGAGAATGAAGTAAACCTAGAGCTGCTATATATCTTATCACAAATGGCAGAACTATTTCACTGTAACTAAAACAAGTAGTAGAGACAATGGGGAAAATGTGACCTCGTGACATTAAACTTGTATTACTTAGCCATTTGAAGACAACTATTACTTCTGGCCTTTTTAATTATGGAAGGCAATAAATTCCTTCTCTAAACTTTTATAGATTTCTATCACATGTACCAAAATGAATCCCAATGAACAAAGTATTTAATACTTTATTTAAAGTATTTAGTACCTGGAAGTGGAACACGGCAAATAAAAGATCTATTGATTAAAATGTGATAAAGGATTCCCTCACCCCAGGCTAGGAAAAAAGGCATAACTATTTTTGATAGCAAAGAAGTCATTTACAAAATGCTTAATCTCTTAGAAGTCAAGTCATAAACATGTCAAAGATAGAATTTTAGGAAATGAGGAAAATAGTGCAGAACCTTAGAGTTGATTACTTTCAATGTTCTACAATTTCACACGCGCACGCACGCACACACACACACACACACACACACACACACACAAACTGGTCTCTTCAAGCTACTCTGGCAGTTCTGAAAGCACAGAGGAAAAGAGAATCCCTCTCAGTAAGTCTTCCTTTCTGCTTGTACCCAGCACTTCAAGATACAGAGTAGTGTACATCCATGGGCTTTTACCACTATAGATGTGTCAGTCTCTTCCCTCTGCTAAGGTTAGTGCAGGAGGAAGTATAATGAGGAGAAAGAATTGAATTCTGGTGAACTAGGGAACTGGGGAGCCATTTCCAGCCACTAGCTGTCTGTATATTTCTTGGCTAACAGTTACAACTCTTCTACAAAACTTATTTCCAAGAATTCTACCAGGGAGAGGTTAGGATCTGCATAAGTACTGCCCATTTGGTCCCAGGGCTAGGTACAGGTGGCCAGGGGAATAGCAGACCCTAAAGGTCAATTGCTAAGAGGCAGAATCAGTGAGGGCTGGCAACACACTAATGGGCAAGAGCTCTGCCTACCATTTTAGGAAGTATCCAAGAAATCAGCAGACCAACCAGCAGCTGACAAGTCCACCAGGAAAAGCAGTGGCATTGTTAGCTACAGATTGCTATGTCAAGACTCGCCAAAAACACCTGACAATGCCCAACTCATAAGACAAATCCTAACCCTCCCAATCCAAACCTACAGGAAAGAGGAACTGATATATTAGGGACTGTTTCGATTAAAAACCTTCCCAAGGTCCATCCATCTGTCACATAGCTATGCATCATCATGGAAAAGGGCCTTGCTCCCAGAAAGCATTAAGGGACTAGCCAGATATTTCAACAACCAATTTCCCCCACTGCCAGGTCAGAGAGTCCTTGTTCTCTCTGTCCAGCTTCAAGTACAATTGCTATAAAATTGAGTTCACTATTCAGTGGTTGCCTTCTCTGCTTTTCCAACTAGATGTTTTATTACAGCAATTGTGTTTTGCTTCTGCCACTGAGAACTGGTGGTGTTAAATGCATCCTTTAGCCAAGCATGAGGCTCTAGGGTTGGACCTAACTGAGAAAACACCCTTAGTGTTTCTGAAATGAAAATGGAAAGCACTTGCTGGATAAGCTCAACCATAGTCAGTCTTAAGAGGGGAGATGGGACAATTCTCCCCTTACAGGTATGTTTGCAAGGGTCATTTTGGAAACTTATATAAATGGGTAAAAGATGTATGCTGATGCTGGTACCCAAGGGATGGAGTCATACTGAGAAGGTAGCTAACTTGTGATTTTGTCAACCCATAATCTCCTTAAGAACTCTCTACTCCTCATTCAGAGTGGTGTGTAGAGGGTTGATCAAATCTTCTGGCTCTTGGAAAGATAGCTAGTTAAGCCTGAATTTCTTTAGTCACACTGATTAAATGCAAAGGTCACATAACCAAAATGAAGCCAATAAAACCTCTCCTGGGAGATTTTGTTAGAATTATTGAAAAATAGACCTTTTGGTTTTGGGAGTTTGGGTTTTTTTGAGATAGGGTCTCACTTTGTAGTTCAGGCTGCCCGAGCTCACTATGTAGCCCAGGCTGGCCTCAAACTCACAGCAATCCTCTTGCCTCTGCCTTCTGAGTGCTGGGATGACAGGCATTAGCCACCATGCCCAGCACTGTGGTCTATGGTCTGATTGCTAGTCACCATGAGTCACCATACCTGGTATTATTGTTGTGGTTACCAGGGATCAAACTCAGGACTTTGCAGTTGCTAGGCAGGTGCTGGAACCACTGAGCTAAATCTCTGGCCCTCTTTTGGGGTGTTTTCCCTAAGAATGCCAGCTACCAGTATAATGTAAATCCAGAATTGGTGCTAGTCTTCTGCTGAGCTGTGGGGGGAGCCTGCTCAACAAGGGAGCCAGCATCTATTTTAGTAAAGCAGAGGTAAATTTTAAAAAATCTTACTTTGAGCTTGTGGATACTGTCATAACCAAAGTAAGACAGATAGGTCTCCAAATTATTTGGGTCAGTATATACTTTTTTCTGTTTAAGCAAGACTGAGTTGCACTTCTGGCACTTTCAAACAAAGAATTCTAAGAACATAGCTAAAGTGATTTTTATTTCATTTTAATTCTTTCAAAGAGAAGTAAATTGCCACTAAAATATTTCTTTTTAAAAACTGTAATATTTCTAAGGTCTCATATATATAGTTTTAAAACAAAAATAGCACTTCAGAACAGGAATCATTGATTAAGGACTCTTCTGGGGAAAAATAGAGTAATCTGAGATAGCATTTATAGATAACAAAGGTCACAAAAAATATGTATCAGAGGATTAAAGGAATTCCCCCTAGACAAAGTGATGAGTTCTATTTATAACTGAAATATATAAGTGGAACTAGGGATTGACCCTGGGGTCTTTGCACTGAGCTATATCTCTGGGGGTTTTATTTTTTATCTTGAGACAGGGGCTTGCTAAGTTTCTAAATTGTCCACCCTGACCTCTAACTTGCAGTCTCCTGCCTAGATCTCTCAGTGCTGGAGTTACAGGAATGTGCTACCACGCCTGACTTGATTATTTATATTCTACTTATGTTTCACAAAACACACAGAATTGTTCAATTTATGGCTCTTACAAAAAAACTTGACTTGATTAAATTTCAAATTTCTTTGTAACATTGTAAACCTGTGAAAGCCATTCAGATGGAAGTTGTGAAATTCTGAAGTATACAGGGCTGTTTTTAGAAATATACCTTGATACTTGAGCATATGTTGGAGAGTGTCTTCTACAGCAAGGGATGGTAAGGTGGTCATGTTCCTTAAAACTCCTCACATAATCAGTTGATTCATAAAGGCTTGTAACAAAGATCACAAAGCAAATAACTGGAAACTAAAGCCTAAGACAAATAATGGAGAATTAAAAGCCTAAAGTAGGTTGCCAACTAAAACCTTATATATGAGAAACATTATATAAAAATCAAAATCTTAAATATATTTCTTATGATAGGAAATAATATGTACTGTAAGAACTCATAGCCAAGAGTTTTCAAGAACAAGATAATCTCAGAAGTGTTAGTGTTATTAAAGCTAATATATATTTTTAATACATTGTTTTCACCACTTATAGTTTCAGTCCAGGTTCTTGTTACCTCAGCCTGGATGTTTTTCATTTCCCATGCCAAGTTTTCTACTTGTGGCTTTATTGCCATTCTTCTTGAATTTCATTAACCATATGGACCAATTTCTTCTGGGTGTACTGTGATCTGAATGCTAACTTTCTTCTCTCTTCCTGAGTTTTCTCAATTATTTCTCTGACTTCTGTTTTCCTTAGGCCACTGTCTTCTCTCACCGTCAGAGGGAAGTCCTAGTTCATGCTTCCCATTCTGTCTGAAATACAGTTTTCTTCCTTGCTGGCCAGGTCCTTTGGGAGGACATCTGTTATCACACTCCTCAGATTCCCACTCCCACTCAGACCCCCAGAGGGAGGAATACTAAAGGAATATTTTTGGTTCCTTCTTCCTTCCCTCACATGGTTTTCCCTCTGGAGGCAGAGTGACTTAACTCAGAAATTTGTAACCTCTAGCCAGGTTCTGTTTTTGTATGCCTGTGTACATTGGCATGTTTGAAATGGTTAGGGGAATGTGAATTGAATGAAATTTAACATTTTATGTTCATATATAAAAGTATTTTGGAACACAATTATTATGGTTAAAGTGAGTTCCCCAAAATTCATTTGTTGAAATCCCAACCTCCAGCACTCTAAAATGTGATCCTAATCTTCAAAAAGATCATTAAAGATATAATTGGTTGTCCTGGCTATAGTGGAGCAAGGTGGGTCTTTGATCTAATATGACTGATAGCCTTCAAAAAAGAAATTAGACAGAAAAAGACACACACACACACACACAAAGAGAATATCAAATGAAGATGGAGACAGAGGTCTGAGTGATGGCTCTTCAGATCAAGAGATCCCAAGGATTTCTAGAAAACCACCAGAAGCTAGGAGCGAAGCCTGGCCCTCCTAGTTCCAGGAGGAACAAACACTAACACACTTTCATCTTGGACTTCCAGCCTTCAGGCCATAAATTTCTATTGTGTAACCATCCAGTCTGTGGTGCATTGCTAAGGCAGCCCTAGCAAAAATAATAAAAGCACAACAGCCTACTCATTTGTTTACATGTCGTCTACAGCTGCTCTCAGGCAAAAAATCTCAGAGTTGAGTAGCTGGAACAAGAACCACCTGGCCTCAAGGCCTAAAATATTTACTGTCTGGCCCTGTACATAAAGTTTGCTGATTCTTGACTTATCTGATTGGTAAGAAAAGGGAACAGGTCACTAGGGATGTTAGGCTCACTCTTCTTGTATTTCTTCTCTGGGAACTGTGTGGCAAGCCTTCACCAGTCCCTCCCTTTCCACGGAAGCCTGAAAATGTCCAGCTGTGCATCTGGGGTCAGAAAATTCTATTCTGGATAAAAAAAGTAGTGAAAATTTAAGAGGCAATTTGAGATTCAAGGCATAGTCTCCAATTTAGTTTTAGCAGCAATAAAAGTGTTTATTTGATCTCTTTCTGATACTTTTATCTAGTTCTCAATTGGTTTCAAAGTTGGAGGAGAAAGGCTTGTGATTCATTGGCCTCCACAAATCTCAGCTTCTTCCTCTTTATGGACAAAGAGTGTTGCAAATCTCATTTCCTTCTTGAAGTCTCTCCAAAAAGGAAGTAAGTGCCGATTTCTTTTTTAACGTGGCCATATCCTCTCTAAAGATATGATTCCCATGACTCATTCCTAAACTCTGTAACACATAAAGTCACTTCTACTAGTGCTCACAAAGTTTAGATATTTCTTCATGCTGCATTATGTTTATGAGCACTTGGTCTTTAATGGAATAATCTAAACCATTATATCCTTCCATAAATTATGAGCTTCTGTGTGCATTTTGTTTCATTCAAGGTTTTACTTTGTTCAACAACTACCAGAACTATGTTAATTAATGTGCTTCCCTCATGAATGACAAACACCTTACTAGCCAACAACTCTAGTCATGTTAATAAGGAAGAGAATCTTGAAGATTAAAAAAAAACAATAAAATATAAAACTTTGGCACTTAAGAAAATAATCATTATTGATGAAAAATTTAGAAAATATATACCTTTCTTAGACCTTTCATCTGTACCAGTGATGGCAAAGTTTTTAGTTTCCAATGAGGACACAGAGCCAGATGTGACATTCATACTGTAGGTTTGCTACTGCTGATTGATAAATCAGTCACCCATTGATTTATATGGAATAGCCATTGCACATACATTTTCTCTGGCATTTTATGGAGGGAGGAGTATGAAAGAAAAGAAAATTAAATAAACCATTGGGAAAGACTGTGACACTGAGACAGAAAAATCTGGTTTTGATTCAGTAGATGTTCACAAAAGGGAACAGAGGAAATGGAGGCAGTGCATGGGGGAAATGTGGCAGTCTCAACCATCAAATCACGGACATGTCTGGGCAGTGGGAGGATGTGCAGGGTGGGCCTGGCAGAGTCTGGTGGCTGGAAGGATCTGAGGCTGTTCAGAGAAATAACTCATTCAAAGGAAAGTTAGCTGTGTTTGAACTCAGTAAGTCATTGATGAGGAATGCAGTGAGTGGGGACGTGGTGTAAGACTTCTTCTTTGGCTTCCTTGGTTCATTCTCTGTGAACTCCTCCATGAGAAGAGGGTACAACAAAATGCAATGAAAGTGAAAAGAACAGTTTCCTTAGTGACTCTGTTGTGGGGAATAACTAACAAAGTTAGAAGAATGGGTGTAGGTGAGGAATAATGGGCACTTTCCCTACTCACTGCTCACTTTTGTAATGAAAGTCTGAGCTGCCTGGTGGAGCAGGCCGGAACTCGACCAAACAAGTGAGAGACCAGAACACTTGGACAACCTTAGTACTTCGGAAGGGTTTCAGCTGCTCTATGGTGTAGGCAGTGATAGATACATGACAGTGTATCATACATGATAATGATCCATCTGGATCATTAAAGCAATTTTGAAAAAATTAAACTAAACCAAACCAAACATACACCAATAAATACATAGAAAAAACAATTCTCGTGACATGTAACCAATAAATCCAAGTTCCAACCTATGTTAACTCTTTCTCCCCACACCATACACTCTACCAAGATTCTTAGGGAATAAAGTCCCTGAGATACCTAGAATGAAGGAAAGGAAACTGTAGAATTAAAGTATTAATAAATGGCGACAGAGCTGAAGAGCGAATATGTACTTATAATTATTGCTTCCAGTTTTACAATCTGAAAAATACACTTACAAAGAAGTTGTAGGACAGAAAGTTATATGATAGAGGGGAAAGAGTATTGAAGCTGGTTGTGTTAAGTATCGACTGTATATTATTGGTCACATCATTCATGTATTCTAGCTTTAGTTCCTGCATCAATAAAAAGAGTATTCTAATATTCCAACAAGGTTGTATTAGTCCAACATGATTCTCAAACAGTGTTATACTGTATTTAACAAAGCACTGCAGAGTAGGCCATTTGTACAAGGTCCTGAGTGCAGTGATCTATAAGACATGCTGTCAAATAATTCATATGTCTCTTGGTGAAAAAAGGTTTTTGTGTCTTCCCAAGTCATTTCCCAAGAAAGCCATCTTTTTCTACACACATAATGGTCTCGGCAAAACCTAGAGTTCCTTGAAACGACTGTTTTTAGGCACATCTGTGAATGACTGCATATTCCAAGGGGACACAAGTGGGAAGGTTCAGCAATAGCTGGCACAAAAAATATTAAGGGCAGAGAAGTCTTTTATGTAGTAGAAAGTGGGGGCCATAAAAATCTTGGCCTAATTTTACCATTTTTCAGAAGAGAGAAGAGTCAGAATGTGATCTCTTTGGCAGGGATATTGATAGTGATTGTCCTCCTGGGAAATCTTAACTTTTGCCTGCCAATCTCTATTTTGTGCTTCCAGGAAGCATCATTTATTTTTATGGAGCCATTGAAAGCCCACATTGGAGTGGGGGGACTCATTATTGAGTATTACCTGCCCTCTCACTAAATATATTCTGGAAGTTCTAAAACTGGGCAATGGTGTTTTGATGAAACAAATCTCAGATTGTCCTCAACAGAAAGACAGTCCTCCCTCACTTTCACTCACTCTCTGTTGCCCACCAAAGGGAGCAGTTTGAACAATTAGTGATGCTCTGTGATGATAGATTTTCCATGAAGTGGTTCATCTTTCAGTCATGAAGGGGTCCATCCTTCAGATAACCCTTAAATGTTTATGTGTTTCATAGCTAACAGAGCATTATATATAGCACTACATATAGCTAACGGTACTCTCTATATAGCACTATATACATAATTATATATTATATACAGTATAATTTTATATGTATATATACATATATAAATTATTTTATTGCAGAAGGGAGATCAGGGAGGCCACTTAAACCCAATAATTATGCATATTAGCTTCAGGTGTCTGCTTTGCCTTTTAGGTTTATACATCCATTATTTTTCTAGAGTCTTCTTTGGCCTTTACTTTTAGTCCTATCCTGTACTAAGGGCAGGACTACTTTTCTTACTTACTTTAAGACCATCTCTGATTAATTTCCTAATGTATTCTTCAATTAAAATTGATCTCCTCCCATTCGCCTAAATCTCACTCAAGAAATTTTGCCTTATTCACATCAATCCTTTTTAGCCAGTCTACTTCTTTGGAATCACTGTCCAAGGTTAGTTAATTCTCTTAAGTTTCTTTCATTATTTTTGTAATGCTCCCATACTAAAATTGTAGTTAGTAAAGAATAAAGCCAATTGGTCATCATGAAGTCTTTCTGCCTGGGTTATCCCCCATAGCTGCTTGTCTATCAGCCATGTATGATAACTAAACACTTGGAATGTGGCTAGTCCAAATGCAGATATGTGCAAAATATAAGCTTGATTTTAAGTATTAATGACTTAGAGGAAAATATCTCACTGATAATTTTGTGTCATAATGTATATATGAAACAGCACATTATATGTACTGATTTCAGTAAAATGTCAGTAACATTAACTCATTTCACACATTCTTTTTACTATTTAAGTGGCTGCTAGAAAAATTTAAAACTACATATATGGCTCACATTACATGCCTATAGGCAGTGCTGGCCCAGAGTGTTCAACTCTGAATCTCATGTCTCTATCAGGGCCTATTATCCCACTTCTAAATGAAGCCCATACTTCCTGGAGTACTTTCTTTCCAGCAGGCATTAACATCACCACTGAACTAGCTAAAACCTAATTCTTTGTGGTAACCACTACCATAGCCAAAAACAATTTCT
Source organism: Thryonomys swinderianus (assembly GCA_004025085.1). Taxonomy (NCBI): domain Eukaryota; kingdom Metazoa; phylum Chordata; class Mammalia; order Rodentia; family Thryonomyidae; genus Thryonomys; species Thryonomys swinderianus. The sequence continues at coordinate 31,491 of PVIC010015538.1, forward strand.
CAAGTAATCCAGGCCATTTTTAATAAGAATGTTTGTCCTGAAGTTATTCCACTAGAAATTTTAAAAATGCTTCCCTTATTCCTGAAGTAGTGCCTGCAGATTTAAAAGTAGGCAGAATATTTACAGATATTCTTACTTGCCTAGGAAGGCATAGTTGACTTCCAGGATAGTTACAAGACAGTTCTCCACGGTGTGATATAAACTGAGTCCTGACATGCAGGAGTGTTCATACAGGTTCCTCTGAGAATGCAGAGTTAATAAAAATGTGTGTCACAATTGGTTGTGTTTTTCTGAAAGGAAGTTCACAGGCAGAATCAATCTAGCCCAAGGGAGCAAAGGGGCTGGAGTTTCCAAGTGCTCGACATCAACAGCTAAACTTTTCTCTCAGTTGTGGTTTTCCATTATTTCCATACTTGTGATATTTTATACAGAAATCAATTCATACACAGATACCTTTATGACAAACCTTTGTCACTCCCTGATGTATGTCAACCTGAGCCATAAAAACCAGCTTACACAGGTTACAAAGTAGTGGTCCTATTTCTGTATGCTCTACTTACTATTCCTCCCTGTCATAACTTTTTCTTTTTTCCATCCTTAAATTGTGCTTCTCAGAGCCATCATGTCAATAAAAACCAAAGTAGGAAGGAAGCGAGAAAGGGAGCCAGAGAGGAAAGGAAAGAAGGAATAGAGGGAGGACAACAGGGAAAGAGGGTCAGAAAGAAGAGAGAGAAAGGAAGGGAAAGAAAAGGAAAAGAAAAAGACTTGAAGCTTCCAGGAAGTAGTGAGGTTAGAAGTGGCATATTTGAAAAGACTGAGCAAGCTGCAGCAAATTGGCAGGATCACAGACATTGAGACAGGGCTGGGCCACCTGCATTTTACTCCCATCTCAAACTGTGGTTGGGGCATTGCTTGATTTGTTTGTATTTCACCCTGATACGCTGCCAGGATTATCTCTCACCACAGATATATTTGGACAGAGAGGTTCTTCTAAAGATGCACATCTTTCTAAGAGCAAACTTACATCAGTGTGCCCATTTGATCAAATTGCCTCTTTACTTCAGACTCACTGCCTGACTCTGGCAATATCATCTAAAAATAAAGGATTAAAGCTGGCAGGGTGGTGTACACATTATAACCCCAGCATTTAGGAGGCTGAGATGGGAACTGCCAAGAGTTTGAGCCCAGCCTTGGTTATATAGTGAGTTCAAGGACAGACTATACTATATAGAGTGAGAGTCTGTCTCAAAAAAACCAAAGGAGCCGGGTGTGGTGGCTCACGCCTGTAATCCCAGCACTCGGGAGGCAGAGACAGGAGGATTGCTGAGTTCGAGGCTTGCCTGGGCTATATAGTGAGCTCAGAGCCAGCCTGAACTACAAAGCGAGACCCTGTCTCAAAAAAAAAAAAAAAAAAAAAAAAAAAAAAAAAAAAAAAAAAAAACCAAAGGATTAGAAAGTTACTTACTTGTGGCCTCTCTTTAAATCTCCCAAGATAATATTTTAGTGATAACAACAAAAAAATCTAGGTTAACGCCTTCAAATCATTTCATTTGAGAGATGGAAAAGTTATACTATTCTCCCTTGAAGTGAGGCCATTTCTCAATTTTCTCCCAATAAAAATGCCTGAAAACCTTTCATGTTGCCATTTAGAGGTACAATACCTATGTATGATCCTAAAGTGAGGAAGAAAATTTCATCTTTAGCTACGGATGCCTAAGAGTGTGGTGAAGATGATAGAGTAGAAGTAAGTGGCACAGAGATCACAGTCGCCAACTCATCCTCTGCACCACTCTCCAGGCACAGCTCAGCATCACTGAGGAATCGAAGTGTCAGATCACTGAGTTTTAAAATCCAGAATTCACAGTGACTTCTGTACGTCCTTTGTCCTGATGCACATGTTCTTGAGCTTTACCATGTCTAAAGTCTGCTATGTTGTTCCTGGACCAGATCTGTTTCTATCACCTGACCCGTTGTGGTTCATGCATTAACTGGTTTGTCACAGTGCGTCTTCTCCCACCCATCCCATTAAGGTTGTGACACATGCTGTTAAAGATTCTCTGCTTGATCAAACTTTAGTCAGGATCCTAAAGCTTCTCTTAAACCCAACTGAGTCCTTCCTTGTAAGATCCAGTTTGGACACGAATTAGTTTAGCAATAACTTCCTACCAGTTCTATTGCACCAGTGCTATCACAGCACCTTCAACATCTGACCAGGGTTCCTCATTCTCCACACCTACCAGAGAATGTCTGGTCCACCTGGCCTGTTTTCAGCAAGAGTCCTGTTGGGCTGACTTAGAAAGAATTTCCCTTATTCTTGCTGTTTTTTCTTATTAATTTTCCTTCCATTGGCCCTTACCTTTCTATTCAGCTGTACATTCCCATATCACATGCAGAGTTAAAATTTGTGTCTCTTTCACTGTTAAGATCCTATTGTCATGTTCCCTATACTCCTCTTGAAGCGTTTTTAAGTGCCACTGAAAAATGTTTTCTCTAACAATGCCCAACTCAAAAAGTCACAGAAAACATTGTCCTTGAGGGCTAAAATGTTTTAAATCCCAATTCCATGTTCATAATGCAAATGAACAATGAAGACCTTAAAGTCTTAAGAAGCCATTATTTTTTCAATCTTGTAAAAGATGACATATTAGTAATATTTCTAAGTTTTAATATCTTGACAACACAACATAAAACAATTTTTTCAAGGTTCTACACAGAGTAGAACCTCACATAAATATCTGCAGATAAACTTGTGCAACGCATTTTTTAAAAGCATTGAAAATCTGTATCTTGCTTTACGTGTAATTATGTACTTTCTCTAAGTACCCTCTTAGCATAAATATCCAATCATTCTCAGCTGCCATCTGCATAATTTTTGGCACCAGCATGTGCTGCACACCCCTGCAGAGTGAATTTATTATAACAGTCTATGCTGGTATCCATTTCAAGATACAGAGGATATTTGTGTAATCTGTGAGGGCTATAAAACAAAACATCATGAAAGTTTTGAATTTTTCAGATATGCCATGTTTAAAAATACCTTTTAGTAATTCAAAGGAGAAAAATGTTTGGTTGGAAGCTAGGATGATTTCAAGGGTAGGTATGTCTGGGGAAGATTTAAAGAATGCAGTGACTACATGTGGTTTGCAACTGCATATTTTTGAGCACACTGTGGGCTCTGTCCCTGAGACAGATGATGTTTTATACAGCCATGGTCCAGTGTACATTAGCTCTGATTTTCAAAATTTGTGAAGGACAACTAGAAGAACTTAAATATTCTAGAATAGTTAATCATTGATTTAATCACAGGATACAAACTGTTGTTTAAGATACTACTTAAAAAACAACAAAACAGTGACAGTCTTTGTCTTACATCTCCTGAGCCATTGTGTACATATACATCGCTCCTTAGGAAATGCTGCCTGAGCCTAGTGGCAAAAGGGATTGTTTCCCTTCCCACTGCTCTTGGGGAGATTTTTTTCACATATACTCATCGTAATTCCTCTGACCTTGCAAAACTCCTTTGAACTTCTCACACTGTGGCTTTCAGACAGGCATCCATATGACAATTATGTTAGAAATA
>PVIC010015539.1:0-35002 GCA_004025085.1 Thryonomys swinderianus
GACCTGAGGACCACTGGAATAGATGAGAAGATCCAGAAACAACTCCAGATACACCAAGCCACCTTATCTTTGACAAAGGAGCCAAACATCCTCCATGGAGGAAAGACAGCCTCTTTAACAAATGGTGCTGGAAAACGTTGGCTTTAATATGCCAAAAACTAAAGCTAGACCTTTCTCTTTCACTGTGTACTAAACTAAAATCACAGTGGATTCAAGACTTAAACATTAAAACAGAAACAATAAACCTGCTACAAAGCAGATTAGGTAAAACTCTTGGAGACATTGGCTCAGGCAGTGACTTCATAAACAAAACCTCTATATCACGAGTACTAGCAGAAAGAATCAACAAATGGGCTCACATTCTTCTCAAAAGCTTGTACCCAGCAAAAGAAATCTCTGGCATCTCTGAAAGACAACCAACAACATGGGAAAAAAATTTTACTAGCTTTTTGTCAGTCAAAGGGCTATGATCTAGAATATATAAAGAACTTAAACAAATAAGTCCCCCCAAGTTTAAAGATCCAGTTTAAAAATGGGCATCTGTGATGAACAGATACTTCTCAGAGGCAGAAGTGAAAGCAGCCAAGGTGGATATGAAGAAATGTTCAACATCACTGGTCAAGAGATGCAGATGAAAACAATACTGAGATTTCTTTTCACTCCACAAAGAATGGCTGCTATGCAAAATCAACCAGCAATAAATGCTGGTGAGGCTGTGGGGAGAAAGGAACCCTTCTCCCTTGCTGGTGGTATGTAGACTTGTACAACTATTGTGCAGATCAGTGTGGAAATTTCTCAGAAAACTAGGATTAGAGATCCCATTTGACCCTGCTAGTTTCCTGCTAGGAATATACCCAAAGGAATTTTAAAAAATCATATCGTAAGTCATATGCACACACATATTCATAGCAGCTCAGATTACGATAGCCCAATCTTGGAAACAACCCAGATGCCCATCAACTGGAGACTCAATAAAGAAGCTGTGTTTTTTTTTAATAAAATGGAGTATTACTCTAACATAAAGAATGACAAGATTCATTCTTTTATGTGCAAATGGATACACCTGGAGGAAACACTAACAAGTGAAATAAGTAGATCACAGATATGTAAATACCATATCATTTTGTTGATATGAGAACTTGTAGATGTAAGTGATTCCTCGAGTGTATGATAGATTTTGTAAAGTAGGAGATATTCAAAGGGAGTGTGGTGGGGAATGTAATGAGGGGAACGAATAAATGTGATTTGGAAAGAAAAGAAATAGCATGTATATAAGGGGTGGGGGTTGTGGGTGGGTAGGTCTATGGGTAAAAATGAGAATTAACTTCTTTCATATACTGGTACAAATTCCCTAATGTTGAGTGTGATTTTGAACTGTATATAAAATATATCAATGAAGAATTCAATTAAAAAAGAGAGATCCCATTTGTTGATTTCTTCTGCGAGTTCTCATGCTATGGAAGTTTTGTTCATAAAGACCTTCCCTAAGTCTCCAAGAGTTTTACCTAACCTGTTTTGCAGCAAGTTTAGTGTTTCTGTTTTAATGTTTAAGCCTCTAATCCACTTTGATTTTTGTTTTGTCTGAGGTGGTAGAGATAGGTCTAGGTTTAGTCTTTTGTTGATTAGAGTCCAGTTTTTCCAGAACCATTTGTTCAAAATGCTATCTTTCCCACACTGAGGATATTTGGCTCCTTTGTCAAAGATAATGTGGCTTAGTGTATCTGGAGCTGTTTCTGGATCTTCTAATCTATTTTGCTGACCCTCAGATCTGTTATTTTGCCAATACCATGCAGTTTTTCATCACAGTGGCTTTATAGTAAAATTTCAAGTCAGGGATCCTATTATACCCCACTGTGTCCTTGTTGCTTAGAATTGCTTTTGCTATTTCAGGTCTTTTGTGATTCTAGATGAATTTTTGGATAATTTTCTCTAGAACTGTGAAATATACTATTTGGATTTCAATCAGGATGGCATTGAATCTATATAATAGTTGTGGGAGTATAGCCATTTTGATGATTTTGTTTCTTCCTACCCAGGAACAAGAAATGTCTTTCCATTTTTTGATAACTTCTATTTCCTTTTTCAGAGCCCTGTAATTTTCAGAGTATCAGTCTTTCACCTCCTTTATTAGGTTAATTCCTAGATACTTCTTTTTCCTGGGTGCTATTATGAAAGCAACTGACTCCCCAATTTCTCTCTCAGTGTGTCTGTTGTTTGTGTATACAAAGGCTATTGATTTTTGATCATTGATCTTATATTCAGCTACACTATTAAATTTGGTGATTAAGTCTAGCAGTCTTTTTTTTTTTGAGTTTTTAGGATCCTCTATATAGAGAATCATATCATCAGTGAGTACTGACAGTTTAACTTCTTCCTTATCTATCTTTTTTCCTTTTACTTCTTTGTCTTGTCTAACTTCTCTGCCTAATATTTCCAGCACTTTATAGAAGAAGAGAGGCAACAGTGGATATCCTTGTCTTGTTCCTGATTTTAGTGTGAAAAATTTCAGTTTTTGACCATTGAGGATGATGCTGTTGGTTTCTCATAAATACCTTTTATTAGTTTGAGATAAAGTCCTTCTGTTCCAATTTTCTGTAGGGTTTTGATCATGAATGGGTGTTGAATTTTGTAACATACATTTTCTGCATCTATTGAGATAACCTTGTGGTTTTTGTTTTTGAATCTGTTAATGTAGTGTATTACATGTATTGATTTATGTATTTTAAACCATCCTTGCATCCTTTGGATTAATACTACTTGATCAGGGTGTATGATTTTCTTGATAACTCTCTGTATTGTTTACCAATATCTTATTGAGAATTTTTGTGTTAATATTCATTGAGGAGATGGGCCTGTAGGTCTCTTTTTCGGTTTTGTGTTTTTCTGCTTTTGGAATCAAGGTAATAGTTGCTTCCAGGAATGAATTTGGGAGTATTACTTCCCTTGCAATTTCATAAAGAATTTGAGAAGTATTGTCATTTACTCTTTTTCAAAAGTTTTGTAGTACTCAGCAGTGAAGCCATCAGGACCAGGGATTTTCTTTGTTGGTAGTTTTTTTTTTTCCTTATAGTTTCAATTTCACAGATTGATACCAGGGTGTTTAACATTTCTATATCTTCTTCACTCAACTTTGGAAGTTTATATGTGTCTAGGAAGCTATCCATTTCTTCTACACTTTCCATTTCTTTGCAATACAAGTTTTCAAAATGTGTGTTTATTATTCTTTGGGCTTCCCCTGGATCAGTGGTAATTTCCCCCTTTTCATTCCTAATAGCATGGATTTGAGCCTTTTCCTTTCTTTGCTTGATAAAGTTGGCTAAAGGTCTGCCAACTTTGTTTATCCTTTCAAAGAACCAACTCTTAGATTCATTGATTTTTGTGTTGCTCTCTTAGTCTCTATTGCACTAATTTCTGCTCTGATGCTTATAATTTCTTCCCTAGTATGATCTTTGCATTTGTCTGCTCCTCCTTTTCTAGTAGCTTGAGGTTCAGCATTAGATTGTTTATTTCAGTTTGCTTTGTTTTTCCTGGTGTATTCATTCATTGCTATGAATTTCCCTTATAGAACTGCTTTCATTGTGTCCCATAGATTCCTGTACATTGTACTGGAGTTATCATTTAATTGTAACAACTATTTAATTTCTTTTCTTTTTTTTGAGACCAGATCTCACTTTTTAGTTGAGGCTGGCCCTGAGCTTACTATGTAGCCCAAGCAAGCCTTGAACTCAGCAATCCTCCTGCCTCTGCCACAAGAGCACTGTGATTATAGGTATGAGCCTCCACACCTGGCATGTTTAATTTCTTATTTAATTTCTACTGTGACCCATTGATTGGTCAGTAGTGTGCTGTTCAATTTCCTAATATTTGTGATGATCTCAGAATTTCTTTTGCTATTCAGCTCCAATTTCAAGGCACTATGGTCTGACAGTATACAGGAGATAACTTCAGTTCCTTTGCATTTACTTAAACCTGTTCTATGAACTAGCATGTGATCTATTTAAAAGAATGATTCATGGACACCTGAAAAGAATATAAATTCTAGATTTGTGGGGTGAAATACTCTGTAGATATCTATTAAGTCCATTTGTTCAAGAGTTTGGTTTAACTTAAGAATTTCTTTGCTAGGTTATTGTCCAGTCAATCTGTCTATTTGTGAAACTGGGTTATTGAAGTCTCCTACTACTATTTTATTGGTGTTTATCTGGCTTTTCATATCTATTAATGTTTATTTTATATAGTTAGGTGCATTAGAATTTGGTGCATTCATATTTAAGATTGTTATTTCTTTCTATTGAATTGCCCCCTATACAAGAACGTAGTGGCCTTCTTTGTCTTTCTTAATCAGTTTAGGTTTGAAATTTATTTTATCTGCAAATAAGATGCCCACTTCTGCTTTTGTGAAGTTTCCTACTGCATGGAGAATTATTTTCCATCCTTTTAATTTCATTCTATGGATTTCATTCTGAATTAAATGTGTTTCCTGTGTGCAGCAGATTGTAACATCTTGCTTCTTCATCCATTCTCCCAGTCTGTCTTTTAATTGGTGCATTAAATCCATTGACATTAATGGTTATGACTGATATGGACAGACTTAGCACTGTCATGTTTTCCTGTTCTTGGTTCTTTTCTTCTTTGCTTTTGCCCCTTCCCCATCAGTTTCTTGTTTGGCCCAGTGGGCTTACTCTATTGGGTCTCATGGGTTTGTACCTTTCTTTTATTTCCCCTCCAAGATATTCTTTAGTGCAGGTTTTGTATTTGTGAAGCTTTTCAGGTCTTCTTTGTCATGAAAGTATCTTACTTCTTCCTCAACTTTGAAGGATAGTTTTGCATGAGACCTTAGTCTAAATTGGAGGTTGTTCTCCTTTCAGACTTGAAACACTTCACTCCAGGTTTTCCTTGCTTTGAGTGTTTGGGATGAGAAATCCGCTGTGATTCTGATGGGCTTACCTTTGTACGTGATTGTTTTCTTTTCTCTGCTGAGCCTTTGGCCTTACTGGGTGATTTTGGCTTTATAGGTGGGCTGCTGTGATCATATGTCTAGCCTTAGAACTAGCCACAAAGTATATATAATATTCAGGCATCACCCTTTGGAACTAAAAATGTTCCCAGGGAGATGGATGGTAGAGAGATAGGAGAGGGAGAAATTAGAAATAGAATTAGAGGATATATAAAGTTCAAAAGACCCTGGGGGACTGATAGAGGCTAGAAGACAAAAGGGACAGATGAGACAAATACAAGACAGAATAAACTAACAGCAGTAGGTCCACTAACATCTACATTTGCCCTTCTGTAAAAGTACAGAAGACAGAGATAAGGGAAGATTGTATACACCAACTTAGGTAACCAATACTCTCCAGAGAAATGAAGGTGAGGAAACTAAGGGAGAGTAGCAGCAATGGGCAATCAGGGCACTATTTTCCCTCTCTTGAAAAATAAGAGTGATTGAGAGAGGAAAGAAAAATCTAAGCTTGGGCAGACAGCAATAAGATAATAGAGCAGTGAAGACTAGAAGAGTAGGGAAGGAAGAAAAAGAGAAAAAAACACCTACAACAAAAGTAAAACAAAACCAAACAAAAAACAAAACCACAGAAAAGCAGAATAGAATAAAATAAAATGTATTAACAACAACCTGTCTGAGGCATGAACCTGTTGATTCCTGAGTTTTGCTGGGGAATTGCAGGCTTGAAAGTTAAAGGTGACCTTTCCCCCAAAGTGAATTGAGGGTCCTGTAGCTGGCACTGGGGTCAGAAACTCACCAATGACAAAGTTCACAGGGATTGCTTGGCTCAGTGGGTGTCCTTTCAATATGGCAGGTGGGAGGCTCCAATGCAGCCATATGGTGTGGCAAACCCAAACAGGAAGGTTGGACTGCCAGAGCATTGTGTACAGCTTTGGCTGTTGGTGCTCTAGGTGGAGATCAGAGATACCATCTGGGCCATGGAACATCTGTCCCTTGGAGCGGTCGGTGGTTCTTCTTTGCTTGACCTCCTTTATCCTTTGTTTTGTCTCGAGAACCAATTTAATACATGTTTAAAGCAGCAGCTGCTGTAGTCCCACAGCACCCTGCTCCACTCTGGCAGCAGCTTCTCAAAGGCGAGCTGTTGGCCATCAGTCTCTCAGGTGCAGTGGTCTTCTCAGTCAGCCACCCCTCCCCCACTGGTGTGGCTGGGGAAGGGGGACTTGCCTGCTTGCCCTCTTGCTCCCTCTTCAATTTTCTTCTCTTCTTTTTGATACTTGCCGCAGATCTTTTTGTTTGTTTGTTTGTTTCAAGAGGAAGAATTTTTTAATTTATTTAAATGTAAACACTTTGAATAATTTATAAATTATGAATAAAAGAGGTAAAGAACAGTTGTTACTCCTGTGTGGTGCTGAAATATTATACAAGTTCCTTTAGTGAAGTTTCCCTTGAGTGGAGATGTCACTGTTTTGGAAATGTAATTTTAGGTTATAACTTTTCCTGTCATTCCTCATTTATATTTTTATGGAAGAATGTAGATAATTCAGTATTTGCCTCCTTAATCATTTTAAATTTGCAATTCATTAAAGTTAGTTATACTAACATTGTTTTTAGCTATCACCATCATTCCAGGATTTTTTTCATTATCACAGACAGAAACTCTGTCGCCATTAAATAATCACTCAACACTCTCCTCCTTGAAGTCCCTGATGACCATGATTCTACTTTCTATGTCTGAGTTTGTTTATTTTAGGTACTTTATATAAGCAGGCCACACTATATTTGTCTTTTGTATCTTGTTTGTTTTACTTAGCACAATATTTTTAAGGTTCATCTATTTTGGAGCATATGTCAAATGCCATTCCTTTAATGTCTGTTTTTCTACTGTGTGTAAATAACACGTTTGTTTTGTTCATTTATCCCTTGATGGATATTTGATTTGTTCCACCTTCTGGCTACTGTGACTTAGTATTTTATCTTTTAAATTAAGATTCAATTGTGGTAAAAATGACTTTTGAGAATTCCACATCTTCTTTTTCAAAAAAATGGAAGATATATCTATGAAAGCATGGTTGGGGTCACTGTAGTACGACAAAGTGACATCTTTATTTGCATTATATTTGAATAGTCTTAATGGGTAGGTTTTGCCAGCAACAAAAACTGGGAGCAGATACCTGGAGATCTGCAGATACCTGGAGAGGTTAAATTGTTATTGGCAAAACCACCATTATCTCTGATATCTGGACTGCTTACTGAGCCACATTGTCATTCAATACTCCTCTTCTAAGAGATACAATAAGTAGGTGTACCTACTTACAGTATGTACCTCTTCTAGACCTTTTTTGTGGTATCTAAGAGCTAAAATTCCTGACCTTTTAGGTCCTGGGTCCACTTCTATGCTCTCTTTGTTGTTGATCCATGCAGCTGGTGTCTGAAAGTCTGGCATCAGGACTGGAGTTGACCTTGTTTACTCTTTAGAAATAAGCGTAACAGTCCCTGTAAGATAGGCCCTGATTGAGAAGGAGAGATGTTAGGCCCTACTTTGGGTTTTTGTAGATGCTGTTCATATTTGAAGTCATTTTAGGTCTTACAGAGACTCAATTCTAGATGGGATGTTATAGCAGATCAGTGAGGTTATGGAGAGGAACAATTGTGAAGTAGATAAACTATTCTTTACCCTTTTTGTTTTTTCTTCCTTCCCAGCACTTCTTTCTACTCTCTTGGAATGAAGAGTCAAGCAACTCTGTCCCAAAAATGATCTGGTTCAGAACTCACTGTTGGAATTTGGGAAAAGGTTGACCTTTGTGGACCATAATCTTATTATAATATTACATTGAGCTGGTCCTATGTGCTTTATTAACAATCTGCTCATACAACTGCTGTTTGAGATGGGATGGTTGGAAAGCACATGAAACATCATATCTATACAGGATATGAGGAGAATGTGTGTGATGACAGAAGCTCCCTTAGGCTTGGAACACTGTACCCACTGTGGAGGAATGGAGAGAGGGTGGAATCTGACCTACTGATATGTGCATACACAACTCTCTCCAATCCCTCCTTCTGTTTTTATCCTTTTTATGTTACCTCCATTGGAATCAGGGAAAGGTTTTATGTAGGAGGTGCCTAGGCTGAATGGGAGCTAAAGATGTCTGGCTAAACTAAGGCAAGCTGACATACAGGGTGACAAATGTATCTTGATAGCTCAGTCCACAGCTTATGTGTCAAAAGTAACAGGCCAAGTGGCTATCAATGCCATTTCAGTTGCCACCAGAGCCAAAGGCACAGTGACAGTGTGGAACAAGGTTATATGTAGTGGACATCTGCAGCACTCTTATGATCCTTGCCCTTCTACCCTTTTCTGTTCTCCTTTCTCCAGCCTAAACCTTACCTCTTGCCACATAGTTGCTGTATTCTGAATGTCCAAAGTTCCTCCTGCCATCCGCTTGCATCCTTCCTAAAAAGGGTTTTTAAAAAGTAACCTTATTTCTCTGCATTATAATCACAACACTGATATTGCAAACTCTCATCTGATTTAAGTAATTTATGAAAAGGTGGGAATTGATCCATTTAACTCAGGAGTGATTTATATCTGTAATAAAGAGATTGTTGATACAGTGAATCTCTTTTTGGTATATTAATAAAAAAAATCTTGAACAGGAAACCTTCCTTCTTTCTTATTCCTATCTTTAGCTAGCACAGAGGGCAGAAGTAGCATTTGTTGAGAACTTTATCAGGCACTGGGTGTGTGTTGTCATTTCCTTTCAGCTTCATGTGACCTTGTGAAAGCACTATTAGATATATTTTTCTAATGAGTTAACTGAGGCTGACAGAAGTCTAGAAATATGTCCAGTTCTGGGCCTGAGAATTAGCTCAATGGTTTGGGCACCTGTCTGGCAAGCTCAAGGTCCCTGGTCTGATCCTCAGTAAATGTATTCAACAAAACTGGGTGTGGTGACTCATGCCCAACAGAAATCAGTACCACATAGCACAATGTGGGATGTGGTGGCTCAAACCTATGATCCCAGCACTCAGGAGGCAGAGGCAGGACTGCTGAGTTGGAGGCTTGCCTGGGCTACATAGTGAGCTCAGGGGCAGGCTGATCTACAAAGTGGGACTCTGTCTCAAAAAAAAAAAAAAAAAAAGGAAAAGAAAGAAAGAAAAGAGAAAAGAAAAATATATCCAGTTCATGTAGAGTTGGCTTTGTCACACAATTTCAGATGTAACACAATTCTATATAAAGGATGAGGATGGTTCTGGATTTCAGTCTTGGTAGTAGCAAAAAGAATGAGAGATAGGGCTGGAAGTAAGGATAGGAAACAGACTATGGGGACATTGTATGCTGTGTTCAGCAAGGACATTTGGCTGTGTTATATAGATATGTAGTGTCTGGCAACATCTTCCTTGCTGAGATCCAGACCAAGGTCCCACATAGAGCAGGAGTGAATGCCATCTGTCTTCTTTTTCTATGGAACTCAGGCCTGGCTTTTAACTGATTAGCTCCATTGCTGTTTGGGGAAGAGGGTAGGAGGTATGACCAGTGAGATGAAAAGGATGCATTTAGTGGTCAAATGGTAGAAAGATGATAATAATTTTAATAATAATAAAATTCATAATAAGTTTTCAAGAGCTCTGGTTAGAGTATAGCAGTGAAACAAATCCCCTTTTAGCCAGGTGGCACTGATATCTTCCAGTTATGTCTCTAAGTGCAAAGAAAACTTGGAAATGGAGTCAAAGAATGAACAATGAATGGATTTTTGTATGTGTTTAGGATATTAAACTATCCTTGGTTATTAAGTCCCTCCAGGGCAGGGAAGGAAAACTGAAAAATTAAAATAGCTGTATTATCATGACCATAGTGACAACTCCATCACCTTTTCATCTGGACATTTAATTGTGAAACAGGGCTTTCCTTCTCACATCTCTCGGTGAGCACTTGCATGTGGAGGGTGGCGTGGGCCTATACGCAATGAGACTTGTGCCTAGATGCCTGCAGATAAACTGGGCCCCATGATGCTGCCAACCTCCTGTGCATGGCAGCTCTTGTTTCTTGCTTCATTCTGGGCTAATAAATAAGACCTTTTTGTATTACATAAAATTACCTCTTATTCATCTTGACATTCTCATCTGTTTTATAACAGCACTGCACAAACCTAGGTTCCTCTGGTAACTAGGTCTCTCATCTGATTTCTTACCTTGTACCATAATTTTTCTCATCATTTCAGACATGGTGCCTCCCCTTTCACCTCTTGTGGTTTATATTGTATAGTATTGGCTGCCTACCATATACCTCCTGTGTGCTAGGTGCTTCTGTAGACTCTCTAGTCCTCATGATACCTCTGTACTGACGGTGTTTTCTTTGTTTTAAAGATGAGGAAAATTAAAGCTTGAACAAGATTAATTTGTTAAAGTCCATCCTCATGGTAAATGACTGAGTTGGAACACAAATGCATTAAAAGTGAGCTTCACTTTGAAGTCATTCTCATATGACTGAATCTTAGCTCTGTAAGCCTGTTTAAACTCATGCTTGTCTCAGAATACATCATATATCCCAATACTTTAAGGTTGGAACAGTTAGGATGAAGGAGGTGGGGATGGACAAGGTAGGTTTAGAGCTGTTGGCTGTGTTTTGGAAAATGTCCCCAGTGTTAAGCTGCCCAATAAGCCTTTATTCAAACTCTCCCATCACCATACCATTAAAACCCATAAGAAATTCCTGGGGGTCAGGAAATTCACATTACCTATGGGAGTATCTCTGCTCCTCATTAGAGCTGTTTGAATTCCCTCTTTCTAAAGCCAGTATTCGCTTTGCCAGCACTGTGGTCAGCCCACATCATGATCAGGTCAGGAGGAGGGTGCCCCATACTTTCCTTCAGGAAGGCTTCTCTCTTTTCAAGTGTAGGTGTTTGGTTGGAGCTTTGTGACTGGAAAACTAAGTAATAGTGTCAAAGAAAGCGAAATGACCTTTCTATGACAATGCTTATTTTCTTCTTTCTGCTCTGCTTACTGTATTTACATATCTTCCTTGGTAATTTATTTTCATTAAAGAAATATCTAAGAGAGATAACTAACATCTGTTTCACATAGTGATATTTCACATAGTGATATCACATAGTGATAAGTGGCATAATGTGGCATTATGAAAGCGATCTATTATGTGTGGTGTTAATGTGAGGCATAGATGTAAAGACTAAACTTATCTGTTGTAGATTCTATGATGCCAGTCAGGCCTGGAGAAGTTGGCCCTTCCCACCAACTGTTACAGCACTTGTTTTTGTTTGTTTGTTTGTTTTTACAGAAGTGTGTGCATGTTTGTGTGTGTGTGTGAGTGTGTGTGAGAGAGAGAGACAGAGACAGAGAAAGAATAGGCCAGAAAAACAAGTTACGTGAGATAATTACAGGTTGCATAGTATGATGGAGAAAAACAGAGTGGATAGAGAGACTTGTGGGAACTGAGGCTGTTAGGAAGGCCCCTCTGGATATGGTGTCATTACATTTGAGGAGGAGCCCCCTGTGGGGAGTATATCTAAATCTCTGCTCACAGTTTCATAGTCTTGCTTCATCTCTTCCAACTGAGTTTAGCATTAAAAGTGTGCTTCATTTTGCAATGTAAGGCTGTTCCAATTAGTTTTATTTTCTTGTCTCTTTATAAAAGGAAGTGGCAACTTCTCAAATTCTTCTGGGAGGGAGTCAGAGATAGCAAGCTTGAGTGCACTGATGAGCCCTAAAGATGGTGCTGGAAACAGTTTGGGACTTTTATATGGGAATTCCCTCAGCAGTTGGTCCTCAGTACTATTTAGCTCCCTTGGCATTTACTGAACTGCTTGTGTAAATGGGATGCTTAAAAAGATACCACCCTGGAGAATGAATTTTAAGATCTTGACTTGTAAATAGTGTTTCTTTTTTTATAAGATAGTTTTAAACAGCATACTCTTTGAAACTGCACTGTTAATGTTGTTCTAAATGTCATCTTTTGCTTCAGTTTTAAAGTAATAATTATAATATAAACAATGACATAGCATTAACTAATTACTATGTACCTAGTACTGAAGTAAATAAAACACTGCATTCAGTATCTCATTTAATCCTCACAGCATGTGGTGGTGGGTCATTTTCACATGACCAAATCTTAGCTCTGTAATGACTAACTGTTCAATCTTCAGCAAGTTATTCAACTTATGTCCCTCATTTAGTATTTGTGAAATCAGCATAATACTTGGTCTGACTTAGTATACTGCATGAATTCGTGGAAAGGCAGAAATGAGTTAATAACACATGTTGTACATGTGTTTGGAGTTATCCCTGATCTAAGTGATGATTAGCCATTAGTGACATAAAGTAGTATGGCCACTGGCCCCAATGAATACATGTAGAAACACAATTTTGAATTAGGTCATATATCAAGGAAGTGGCACCCTCCCACTGCCACATTGAGCACTGATACTGCTGTTATTTGGCCTGCATGCCCCTAGGTGTAGAAAGATTTGAGAAGTAAGCCATTTGGACGTATTTTGACTGTGGGCTTCCTCCATAGCACCATATGCTACAGAAGGCTGGGTAAATTTGAATTTTGGCAATCATACTCTCTAATTGTAAAGTAGACCCTTTTCTGCTAAGGGCACCTCTCTAGATCCCATACTAGATGACATTATTGGTAGGATAATGGGAGGTTCACCAAAGAGATTAGTTGTTTTTGCCTTGGAACCTATTTCTTAAACCTCAGGGAAGGAGAAAGCCCATCTGGTGCATACCATCTTGGAAAGTCATTGCCTAGAGATTAGGATAAGGCTTTAGAGTGAAAGAGGTGTGATATACAGCATGGTATCCCCCTCATGGAGTGATCTTATGAGAATCCTTTACATTTTGGAAATGAGTTATTTCTGTATAAAATAGAAAGGTCATCATGCCTACTTAAGAGTTGCTTGGAAGATTTAGTGAGGTTATACACAACAATAATAATGACAAAAAGATAGGTAATTTGAACTGAGGGCTATACCAACAACTATTTATAATGATTATTCCAATATTATAAACAAAGGAATATACATAGGGCTTGTTATTTTTTATTGGTTCAATAAAAAGAAGCTGCTACATAGTTGTTTCCTCTCATTCATTGGTTATACTGAAAGAGTCTCAATGCTTCCCTGAAACTGTGCATAACACTGAAATGAGAATACACTCATTTCTCCTATATATACATATACATATATGAATCCAACCACTTTCCCATTTTAGCTAATCATTTATTGTGTTCCATGGTTGTGACACATGAAGTTTGTGGCATGACTGCAGAACTAGCAGCTATCTCCTTCTCAATTTCATGGATAGATTATTTGTTCTTACTATAGATTTCACAATTTCAGCACAGAGTTTTTGCTGTTTTCTTAATTAACTTGAGAGATTTTATCTTTTCATGTAAAGGGAATACATTATATCTTCTTGGTGGGATCAAAGAACATCATTGCATTGTACTTTAGGATTGCAATTGAGTAAAATAAGATTTTACTTGAACACAAGCACCTTAAGATTGTGACAGCTAGCTTATAACTGAGACAGCTTTTAAGTACATAATGGCTGGGTGGTTTATACCATATGGATATAATGTACAAAAGGAAATTGATGTCCTGGGTAAGACTAAATGACATAGCATGAGACTTCAACCCTCTATTCAGAATTGCCGGGGCTAGAGATTTAGCTCAGTGGTTCTGGCACCTGCCTCGCGAGCTCAAGGTCCTGAGTTCAATCCCCAGTAACCACATACAGTGCTTGGCATGGTGACTCACACCCACCAGCAATCAATACCACATACCACAATGCCAGTCAGGGTGGCTCATGCCTGTAATCCCAGAACTTGGGAGGTAGAGACAGGAGGATTGCTGAGTTCCAGGCTTGCCTGGGCTACATAGTGAGCTCAGCCTGAACTACAAAGCGAGACCCTGTGTCAAAAAAAAAAAAAACATTGCATACCATTAAAACTTATGAACTGTTTATTTTTAGAATTTTTCATTTAATATTTTCAGGCCACAGTTGACCACCGGGTAACTGAAAATATAGAAAGTGAGATGGAAAGTAGATTAGGGTGATTACCATAATCCACTTATCTGACCTATGATTTTTTTCGATCTATTGCAACATTTTCTACCATTAGAAAGCTCAGTTTAGATCTCCTTTCAGTTGGGCATGTAGGATTTGACCTTTATGTCTATATTTTTTACATCTCCCACTTTGAGCTAAAGATCAAGATGTTGACTGTTGAATTAATATTGGCTTTTTTTAAAAATTTGACTTCATTAGTACATTTTATACATACATCATGATCACATTCAACATTGAGAATTTTTATCTGTACATGGAACATCTTGATTCTCATTTTTCCCCATTCCTCTGCCCCCTACAATTCCTGCCCTCTATATACATAAGCTTTGTTTCCTTTTCTTACTATCAGTTTTTTCTTCTCCTTCTTTACTTTCCCTGCACAACCTTTCCTTTTGAACACTTTCTTCCAATATTGGCTCTTACAATTGCTTAAAAGGAATTAATCTCACCTTTAAGGAAACATTAGAGTCCAGAACTTCATTCTAAGCTTCAGTCTATTTGGCTTCTCTATTTAGATGCTCTACAGACTTGGTTCAAATAAAATGTACCATGTGTTCCATTAAATCCTTTATTCTCTCAGTGTCTGATTCCTGTAAATAACAATATTCACTAAATTGCTCTGGGGAAAAATGCCATCTTCTTTGTCCCCTTTATTTTCTTTAGCTATCATAAGCTGCCAGTCACCAAGTCTTCTGTATTTCTTCTGAATCTCTCATTTCTCATTATCTCATTGTGTGGTCTTGGTCCAGGGTTCTCTTGTCCCTGGATCATCACTTCAGTCTCCTGACAGCTGACCCTATTGTTGCCTTCTTCTCATCCATCCTCTTTTTTGGGGTAGATGATCTTTTAATGTCTCCTTGCTGTTTAAAGTCCCAGAGAGTTTTCCATTGGCCATAGGATAGCATTCTAAGTTTTTTTATAATCAGAAAATCCCTGGAAAATCCAGTCTTGGTTGTCCTCCATGCTACAGTGATCCCTTCGGACTTAACATGTCAGGCATTCTCCCACCCCAAGGCATTGTGTGCACTGTCCCTGCTGCTTTGAATAGTCTATCCCACCCCTCTTCCCTGATTTCTCCTCTCTCAGCTACTTCAGGTCTTGGAGCCAATATCCAAAGTGTCTCTGTCCAAGGGAAGTATTTCCCAAACGTACCTGAACCCCATCCAGGTAAAAAACCTGTGTTATGTACTTATAAGCCTGTAAAACATTCACTGCATTTCCAATATTAGCTTATTGCTATAGTTTGTGCTAGATGTCCCCTTACTCGGCCTCCTGCAGTCGTGGGGGAGGGGGGATTTCAGAGGTGACTGAATCTAAAATGTGTAGTTCTTGGATCAGGGCTGTGTAATTACTAAATGAGCCCACCAGTTGATTTGGCATAATTCTGGCTAAGATTGAGGGCACAAACACTACCTAGGGTGGGCACCCTGCATAAAATATGAGGGACAGAAAGAAGAGTAATGTGCTGTACCTGCCACTATCTGTGGACTGTTTCTCTTCTGCTATGCCCCTTTGCCATGCCCCCTGCCTTGGAATCAGCTAACTATGGGCTGAAATGTCTAGAAACTGTGAGCCTTTCCCCTTTCCCCTTTAGGTGTCTGGCATTGTTTCAGCAATGAGAAAAGTAACTAAGGCACTTACTATTTATTTCTTTTGCTACAATGTAAGGCCCATAAGGATTTAAACTATCTATTTAAAGTAGGACCTGTCATCCTTTATGTAATGAAATTACCTCAATTTATTTATTAGGAAACTGGAATCCATGGAGTGGAGTCTTCAAATTTCTGTGAATATAGGAGAAAGATGACCAAACAATTTAACTTCTACTCCAAATTTCTTGTTTTATCTCCAACAACTTTATGCAGAAGGACAATTTGTTTAGGTATTCAGGCATCTATTTTTTTTGGTCATTTACTTATCCATTATAAACTTATCAAGTGTTCCAACATGATCAGAATTATTCTGGAGGCCAAAGGTATAGGTGTAAGCAAAAGGGACAGAGCTCCTCTCCAACAACAGTTTAGAAAGTAATATAGCCTATTGGTCCTGTTGGTCCATGTGCAAAGAATAATATAATACAGGCACAAGTAAGGGCTATAAAGAATATAAAATAGATTATATGGATAGATCATGGATCTGCTTTTTCATGTCTGAGAAATTTTAGAGGAAGTAACATTTGAGTGGGACCTGCTAATTTAATAAATAGATGTTGAGTGGTAGGTGCTGAATACACAAAAGTGAGCAAAATAAGCAAGATTGATATATAAGATACATGAGATATGACTGAAAATACAATGAACGTTCATTGTGTAATGAACATACACACACACATATATATATACATATAATGAACATATACACATATGTGTTAATAAAAATTTATAACAATAAAATGCATTGCCATCAATTTGCCTTGAAATACTCCTGTCACTTGAATATCCCATCATTCTTGCCACTCTCTGAAGTAGTGATGGAAGCCCTTTTTCATAAGTGTGATGTTGTGACTACCACAGTGTCTGAACTGATTTAAAATATTTACTTTTCATGGCCATTTTGATTTTGGGGAAGGGTCAGAAGTTGCATGGTGTCTGGTCTGCTGACTAAAGTGAGGATACACTGTGAAATATTTTTACAAGCATGATTTTCCATTGGATGGCACCTGGCGATAACAGCAATGGAAGCTGGAATCCATGGAGGCTAGAAATCCACTTTTATAAGTGCCTTCATGAGGTAGGATTAAAAAACACTGTGAGCTGGGCATGGTGGCTCACACCTGTAATCCAGCACTCAGGAGGCAGAGACAGGAGGTTTGCTGAGTTCGAGGCTTGCCTGGACTACATAATGAGCTCAGAGCCAGCCTGAACTACAAAGTGAGACCCTGTCTCAAAAAGGAAAAAAAAAAAGAGGATTTCTAGAACTGCTTCCCAAAGTGGCAAGAATGATGGAATAAGTCTATTTGAAGTAGGAGGCATACTTTAAGAGAGATTAATGGCAATGTGTCTTTTACTGTAAAGCATCTAAAAATTTTAAACATTCACCATACATTTTGATTTCTCTTTATATAATATCGTAGTCAGTGATAAGTGCCAAGTAGATAAAACTAAGCAGGGTAGGGTTAGGAGATGGTAGGAGTGGGGGGAGATTTGTTGATACTTTAGAAAGTGTCACATTGAGGAAAAGCTACACTGAGAAGCTGCAATCTTGGTGATGTGGCTCTGTGCAGAAACAGCATTTCAAGAAGAGGGAACAAATACAAGGGCCCTGAGTCAGGGACTGAATGTTGGTCAAACTGCAAGGAAACTGTAATACCTGGAGCAACACATAGCATTGGGAAAAGAAAACAACAGGAGGTGAGGAAAGGGGAGCTGACTTTCTAGATTTTCTTCTAAGAGTTTGAAAGGCTATGGAATGTTTTTAGTACCAAATGATAGGGTAGGAATTAGAGCTGTCTGGGGAAGTTGGTTGGAAGATAGAAAAGCCAGCCAAGGAAACAGCTAGGAAGCTTATATATAACTTAAGTCTCCATTTTGCAGCAATATAATAATGATCTTTTGAATCTGGGGAAATTAGAAATTCAGATATTGGCCTTTAAGAGAATTTTGTTTGCCCTGTGATGGTGGCCCTTTCTCTCCAGTGCTGAAACAGACAAAGCCTCATGTTATACAAACTAATAGAAAAAGATTTAGTCTATATAAAGTGGTTAATTCTGAACTTTTTACTGGACAGTCTGTGTCCCTTTTCCAAGGTGTGGAAGAAACGTCCTATAGAAACAGCCTTTCTCAAACTGCTCAGGTTCAACCACAAGTCACCTTCAACTGGTCGGAATGGTCAAGTTCCATTCCTTACTGGCCACAAGATAATTCTTCAGTGGATATTAGAATGCAAAGGAAAGTGTAAGTTTGCTGCATGAAGGAGTTGTGTGTGCTGGTTCCCCAGTCTCTGCCTGTCAGATTTCCCTATGTTTCTGCCTTCCTGCACAGCTGTTTGTAGAAAATGACAAAGTTTATTTACAGTGCTAAATCCACTGCCTTATGCTCCATATATCCAGGCCAGGGGGCTCTCAGAGTTCATCCAGAACAGAATCCAGCCTGAAGCTTGAGATCAAGGCTAAGAAGCAACTTCAGGGAGCAGAAATTACTTTCATTGAGACTCTTGACCTTTCTAAGGGTGCCTGTTAGTCAGGGAATCAGGAAAGACCCTGAAGAGGGAAGAAGGTGTCACTGTAGTGACAAAGATTGAATTACCTGCCAGTACCTGGTAAGCGAATGTTCATAGCAGTTTCTCTTTGGTTTAGTGAGCTGTAGAAGTATGATATCTTCAAGCTCTCAAGTGAGGAGGAGTTATATCTATGTCCACTGTGGTAGCATGGTCTGCTAGGCAGAGCTGTGTGGGTTTCTATTTAAAAGCCACAGAGTTCAGTAGTCCCTTCAGGGAAATGCCCAGAAAGATGTGCCTTGCCAGGCTCCCAAGGCTTAGCACTCATCATGGGGCTGAAATGCTGCCAAAATCACTCCTTCATTTCAACAGTGACAAGAATAACTGGAGGCTCTAAGTCGTCTCGCTTCCCTAAAACTGAGGCAGCTGAAGCCAACTCTTGGTTGCCATATAGTTATGGGGCTGATTGGGTTAGGCATGACAGAATGAAAAGAAACTCCTATAAAAGTAATGCCTGACATTTTTATAGCCCTTTGGAGTTTCCACACACTAACCCAGTTGGTCCTCACACTGTTAGGAGATGAAAGGCTAATATTATCATCCTGTTGTCATTGGTGGAAAATCTCAAGCTCAGAGAGGCTGTGGTGTGTTCAGATCACACAGCTCTGTAGAGGCAGAGCACAGCTCAGAATTCAGAAGAGATCGATGGATTCCTAGGTACATATGAATTACCACAACTGAAACAAGAAAATATAAAAACTTCAAATACTCCAATAACAGATAATAAAATTGAAATAGTAGTAAAAATGTTACTAACTAAAGAAAGCCCGGGTCTGGATGGATTCACTCTTGAATTCTAAAAGAAGTCAGGAAGATATAGCACCAATATTCCTTCTTTCAGTATGTACAAAATCGTTCCTGGAGGTTAGCATTTTCCTGATTACAAAACCACAAAAAGGGGCCAGAGGATTAGCTCAGTGGTTCTGGCACCTGCCTCGCAAGCGCAAGGTCCTGAGTTCGATCCCTGGTAACCACATATAATGCTGGGTGTGGAGACTCACGCCCAGCAACAATCAACACCGCATACCACAATGCCGGACATGGTGGCTCACACCTGTCATCCCAGCACTTGGGAGGCAGAGACAGAAGGATTGCTGAGTTCACAGTGGCTTTCCTGGGCACCATAGTGAGCTCAGGGCCAGCCTGAACTACAAAGCGAGACCCTGTCTCAAAAAAAAAAACAAAAACAAAAACAAAAAAACAGAAAAAGATCCAAATGAAAAAGAGAACTATAGGCCTTTAGATTATAGAGGCAATGAAATATTGATGGATAGAATATAATAAATCATGAAAAAGGTCCTACATTATAACCAAGTAGGCTTGATCTCAGGTGTGTGGGGATGGTTCAATACACACAAATCAATAAATGTAATAATTGCATAAATAAGAGCAAAGACAGAAATCATATGATCATCTCAATAGACACAGAAAAAGCCTTTAAAAATACACCCACTCATGATAAAAGCCCTGAAGAATATAGATGTAGAAATAATTTATTTCAATCTGATAATAGCCAGGTCTGGTGGCACATGTGAGTGATTTCAGCATTTGGGAAGCTGAGGCAGGAGGATTGCTGTGAATAATATGAGGTTTGCTTGGGCTATATAGTTCAAGGCCAGCCTAAATTACACAGCAACACCATGTCTGAAAAAAATTTTTAAAAAGCCATTTATGTCAACATATTATCAAATAAGGACAAACTAAAAGCTTTCTTTCTAAAATCAGGAAAAAGCTAAGGATGACCACCATCATCACTCATTATCATTTGAAACATTAGCAAAAACAATTAAGCAAAAAAAGAATAAAACAACAAGAAGAATCAAGTTATTATTATTTGTAGAAAACATGATCCTTTCTACATAGAAGATGCCCCAAATTAAAAGACTCCTAGAATTAATAACCAAAGCCAGGAATATAGCAAGATACAAAATTAACACACAAATATCAAAAATATTCCCTGTACACCAATGATGAACTCAGAGAAAATAGGAAAAAATGCCAGTCACAATAGTACCAGAAAAATACTTAAAAATTAACCTAATCAAGGGCTGGAGATTTAGCTCAGTGGTTCCAGCGCCTGCCTTGCAAGTGTCAAGGTCCTGAGTTCGATCCCGGTGACCACATAGAAAGCTGGGCATGAGGACTCACACCCACCAGCAATCAATACCACATACCACAGTGCTGGGCATGGTGGCTCATGCCTGTAATCCCAGCACTCGGGAGGCAGAGGCAGGAGGATTGCTTAGTTCTAGGCTTGCCTGGGCTACATAGTGAGCTCAGGGCCAGCCTGAACTACAAAGTGAGACCCTGTCTCAAAAACAAAACAAAAAAGAGTGATTCTTATGAGGGCGCTGGAAGAAAGGAGTAATTCTTGAGAGAAAACATTTATCTTTCTAGAGAAGCCTAAATGGTTGGGAACAGAAAGTTAATAGCACAAAAAGGAACCATCTAGATCTCAAAGAATCACCCCGGGAGCTGTGGGACCTGATCAGAGAAGAGTCATGGAGCCTCCATGAGGATAATACTCAATGACGGTTATTTTAAAAATTGATTTTATTGGTACATTTTATGTATAATTATGATCACATTCAACATTGAAAATTTGTACCAGTAGAGGACACATGTTGACTCTCATTTTTTCCCATTCCCCTGCCATCCCTGCAACTCCCCACTCCTATGAACATAAGCTTTGTTTCCTTTTATAACCATTAATTTTTTTCTTTCTCTTCTTTACTTACCTCTACCCCTTTCCCTTTTCTTTTTGAACATTTTCATCCTACTTCACAATACCTATCATAATTTTGGAATTCATTTATACTTTCAGTTTCTCATATTAGAGAAATGATACAGTATTTACACATCTGTGTCCTTTTTCCTTATGAGTATGTACTTAAGGTTCATCTATTTTAGTATAAATGACTCAAATTTATCATTATTTATTGCTGAGTAATACTCTATATGATTAAAAAATCCTCACATCTTTTTTATCTAATCTCCAGTTGACGAACATTTGGGCTGTTTCAAAACTTAGCTATTACAAACTGAGCTGCTATAAACATGGGTGCACATATGTTGCTGTGATCTGAGTCTTTCAAATTATTTCACATATATACCTAGCAGAAAATTTTGAGAGCCCAGAATTAATAGAGCCACTAGCCTACAATTCCAGTTCAGGAGAACTGCTGTGGTATGGGCCATGCCCAGGAAAATCATGGGACTGTGGACTTGAGTCCTGACACCCTGGCAGCCCAGCAAAGCTGCAGGTGAACAGGGGATCCCAGCTCCAGTGTGTCTGGAAGGCAGGCCCTCTACTCACTGGTTCTGGAAGGTAGAGCCTTGTACCAAAAAGGGTTAAATCCTAGGTGTTATTACTTTTTCTTCCTAAGCTTTAGAGTTATTTGCCATGTTGGGTTTCAGTCTTACTAGGGAAATGTTATTCTTTTCGTCTTTTCTATTTTTCTCATTCGGAAAAAAATGTATCTCTTATGCCTAGCTTGCCATTGAGCTGTGGAAGTACAAGCCATACTTGATTTCACAATTTCACAGCTGGAGATAAATTTGCCTCAGGATGCATCATACCTGACTCTAACCCAAATGTGATTTAGCTGATATTTAGATGAGATTTTGGACTCAAAATTTAAAGTTGATGCTAGAAAGAGTTGTCTTTTTTTGTTACTGAGTTGAAATGCAATGTCCTGAATGTTAGTATCATCACAAATTCAAATATTGAGATCTTAACTACACCCTCCTATGGTGATAGCATTAGAAAACAGGGCATTTGGGAAGTGATTAGGTTATGAAGATGGAAATGTAATAGATGAGATTAATGTCCTTATACAAGAGGCATAAAGGTCTATTTCATCCCTGTGGTTCACCCCACAAAATATAAACCTTATTAGAAAATTTTATTGTTGTAGAAGTGACTTTGAAGTTCACTTCCTTTGCAAGAAGGCTCTGGAGGAGCTTGTGTATGACAAATTTCTGGGAGATTCCCCAGACCTTGGTCATGCTACTGTGCAGTAGGAATCATTTCACCATCTATACTCCAAGCTGTTCTTAAGTTTCAAAGTTGATGACAGATTCTTCTAGGGCACCCTATATTTAAGTTCTCAGAAATCATCAACTGTGTCTTTCACCACAGGTGAAATGAGGATTTTAGACTCCTTCTTGGTATCCGACCAGCTCAGATGAAGCATTTCTCTGGTCTGTGAATTAGCTGTCATTCTCTTGACTGAGTTTGGAACCTTCAAGTTCTGGCAAACACTGAAGAACACATATCAACCCTTGCTGAGATTTTTTTATTGTATTTATGAAAAAGTGTGTCTTAAGAGGTTATTGAGGAAATATCAGTTCTCTTTAGAGCCAGCACTCATAGTTTCTCCTGAGCTATCATGTTTTTGCACAATATAGCCTTCCCTTAGTATCCATAGGATTGATTATAGAGTCTCCTGAGAATAACAAGAATCATATAAGCACAAATCCTTGGTATAAATGATCTCATGATATTTACATTTAATCTATACAGTCCTCCTGTACACTTTGTCATCTCTAGAAATACTCAATGCAATGCTATGTAACTAGATATTATAGCATTGTTTAAGGAATAAGAAATATGTCTATACATTTTGATTTCTTCTAATCCAAGGTTGGCTGAATCTACTGATGTGGAACTTAGGGAGGTAGTAGGCCAAGTGTACTGATGGAGAGTACTCACTCAGTCTTCCTCAATGAGACAATTAGATTTGTATATTAATATGGTCTCAATTGCACCAACAAGGGACTATAGCATTAGTTTGCTAGACTTGCCCCAGTGAAATACTATAAACAGGGTGATTACAAACAACAGAAATGTTCTCACAGTTCTGGAGGCTGGAAGTCCAAGGTCAAATCCGTAGTAGTTGTTTTCTCCTAATACTTTTCTCCTTGGTTTTCAGGTGGCCATTTTCTAGCTGTGTCCTTATACCATCTTTTCCCTGTGTGCACACATCTCTGATATCTCTTTTGTGTGTCTTAGTTACCTCCAATTTAAGGCTACAACTTGTATTGCATAAGGGCTCACACAAATGGTCTTGTTTTAATGTGATCATCTCCTTCAAAGCCCTATCTCCAACACAGTCAAGTTAAATTACTAGGGAGTTAGGGCTCCAACACACAAATTTTGGGGGTGCACAATTCACCCCATGACAGTCACTTGTTTTTCTTAGAAAATGAGGAGTCAGACTTATGTTCTAAGCAGAAAAGAAAGCAATTCTACCCAAAGTCATTATGAGGAGAAGACCCTGAAGAAGATTGAGGGTTTGACTTTAGCAGGACAAGAGGTAAGAACCAGATGGAGTAGCTCGATCATGGGAAAAGCTTTATATATTCATTTTTTAAAGTAAAAAATTTAGTGTAAATCAATCACCAGTAAAAAATTTAATGTAAATCAATCACCAGTTTTTGTATTTTTGGAAGTGTTTAACATCCTGCTTTGTAGTCTGGTTATGTCCCAGGTGTAGTTGCAGACCCTGGCACTGCCTGAGGCAACATCTAACATTGAGCATCTGCCTTTGGCAACTTGCACTTTGTGGGCAGCTGAGCTATCTGTCAGCAGCACCCAAAGCCCAGAGAAGCACTTATATCTGAATTACAGTGGACAGTACATGGAGGGACACATAGGTTGGATTAGTGGATCCCAAAAGACACATCTTTGAGGAAAAATATCTGTATCATCTGTTTTGCTGACTTTGAATATGTCCTCTGCGAGAGAACAGAATAATGCCACATATTTCTTTTTAAAATTATTATCGACCTCATCACCCCTGCCTTTCAAAGTATTTTGTTTGACAACTAAAAGCCAGAGGGTTACATTAAAATTTTTACACTTTCTCTTTAACTGCTGGCCAGGGTGTGATTTCAGTAAAAGGGGCACATTGATTGTCCTGGATGTTCATGTGGTGTCCGTAACATTACTTCCAGGGTCTAAGTCTATCTAGCAGCAGGGGGAAGTGATACTTAATTGGATTTTTGTGATCTTAGAGGAAGCAATTGCTCTTTTCTTTAGAAGTTGTGTATTGAGTTCAGAGTTGAACCACCTCAATCCCAGCACTGCATTTACCTAGTAACTTCACAGGCAATTAAACTGAGAAATATAAAACCACATGACTGTGCTTATAGCAGCTGAAAGCCAGCTAAGGCAATCCTCAAATCCTTTATTTCAGCACATCATGAGTGCTAAATAAGTTTTCAATGATAAACAATGCAAAATTTCCCCAGTGCTCCCTGTGAGGAAGGTCATATTTATTAATTGGGGACAATCTTGAGAAGGTACTTGGAAAGCCTTCATAGGTGGAATTGTCAGAAGAAATTTGAGAGCATAAGCTCAGGAAAGGCAGAAAAGAGCAAATAAGCAGCCTTTCTGAGCACTACTGGTAGCTGTGGGCCATGGAAACCTGTAGACCAGTAGTTCTTAACCCTGAGAGCCACCTGAAGGGTTTTACCTAATGTAATGTCTGGCCCTGAGCCATACAAATTAAATCAGAATCTCTTTAAGTTATTGTATGGAATTGGACATTTATAGTTATGATTGTCCTGTTGCAGGTTAGGTTTGTGAACATTTACCGTGGAAGGATGATAATGGCCATGGTAAGAGTTTGAGATATCTGTTAGGAGTCCAAGTCTTTGAAACCCTTAGTCCTGAAATCTTACCAAACCGAGAACCTGAAAGTGAGCATGTGGAGAAAAAAAAAAAAAAAAAAAAAAACCTTTCTCCGTTGTTGGAGGGAATGTAAACTGGTACAAACTCTATGGAAGTCAGTGTGGAGATTCCTAAAAAAACTAGGATTAGAGGTTTCATTTTGACCCTGCTATTGCCCTGCTGGGAATATACACAAGGATTAAAAGAATCATATCATAGTGACATATGTGCACTCATGTTCATACAGCTCAGTTTGTGATAACTAAATCTTGGAAACAACCCAAATGTCCATCAAATGGACACTGGATAAACATATGGCTTTTCTATAAAATGTAGTAATACCCTTCCTTAAAGAATCATAAGTTTTAGTCATACTCAAGTGGATGCATCTTCAAGACATACTCATAAGTGAAATAAATAGGCCACAGATGTGTAAATATTATATCTGTTCTCTGGTATGAGAAACTGAAGATGTTAAAGAGTTGTAGAATATATGGTGGATATTGTGAAATAGAAAGTATTCAAAGAGAAATGTGATGGAAAGGTGAGTAATGAGGGGTAAAGAAAAAATGTGATGGTAATAAAAAAAGGGAAACAGCATATGTGTTTAGGGGTGGGGTTGTGGGGTGGTAGGGGAATGGGAAAAATGAGAATTAAATTTTATCATTTACTGGTACAAATTCTCAGTATTGAGTGTGATTATGATGTGTATATAAGTGAAGCAATACAAATAAAGAAAGAATCCTTGGAACCTAGCTGTGTAGGTTCTCATAGCATTATCAATTCTGAACCCTGTGCACTGAGGTATAGTCCATGCTCTCCTTATTGCCTTGATTCTTCAAATTACACATTTAGTATTTTTATTTACTGAATCAGTATTAACAAAAAAAGAATCACATGTTTGTTGAATGATGAATTTGTGACATCAGTGGGAAGGTATGCAATGAATAACTACTCCTGACTCCAGTTTTTTCATCTGTAAGATGTAAATAATAATGTCATCTAACTTCTTGAAAGAAATTATGAATGATTTGCCATTGACATCTTTATTAGTTTATTGGAGGTAGAGACTGATGCATGAACTCCTGTTCACTTGGAGGTTATCATCATTTTAGAAGGTTATGAAAAATTCTAAATATGTTTGTTTAAAAAAAACCATCTTGCCAGGTGTGATGGCTCATGCCTGTAATCCCAGCACTCAGGAGCCAGAGGCAGGAGAATTGCTGAGATCAAGGCTTGCCTGGGCAACATAGTGAGGTCAGGGCCAGCCTGAACTACAAAGAGAGATCCTGTCACTAATTAATTAATTATTTTTTTTAAAAAGACCCACCTACTACTCTGGGATTCTGTAATCATCCTGGGATTTTCTCAGGATGTTGTAAATTTCAAAACTGACTCAGTCATCAGAGACCTGACAAAATCGTGGTTGGGAGGGAAATAAAAGATTGGTAATACAACAGAAGGATATTTAAGGGGTTTGTTAGGGTGATCTACTAAAGGAAATAATATATTATCTGAGAAATAACATAAGTTGCAGGTAGTAAATATAAATTACCCATGGGAGATGTGGGCAGCACAGCTTTCTAAATATAAACTTGATTATCTAGTAAGCCTGAAGAGAATGGGGGCAACTTAGGGCAACATGGTTTTAATGGAGAAACAGAGAAAAAGCAGATGTAGGGAGGTCTGTTATCTAGATTTCCTTGAAAAAAAATGGTACTAGATGGATAAACTTCTGCGTTGTGTGGCCAAGTTGTTGAGTTACTTTCTTACATGAATTTGAGCTCAAGCAAGAGCAGTTAAAAAGGTACAATAAAATGTTCACAAGTACAATGAAGAAGCAAACTATTGACAGATTGTGGTACATTTTATTTTTTCCTCATTAAATAACATTGGACTCTATTTTAAGAGCCTACTGATGAGAACTGAGCAAAATTCCTTTCTCAAATGTACTCTTGAGATGGACAGGGGCACACAGGAAGCGTGTGGCCCTAAGAGATCATCCATTAACAACCAACTTCTTGTTATCAAGATTTCTTTGATGAATTGGGTCCTTGGAAATAGAGTCAGAGGGCTGGGCAATTTTCTTCTCAAAGAATGGCAGCAAAGGAAAGCTGGAATGCATTAATCATAAGTAAGTCAATTAATTACAGCTCTCCTTCCCTGGTGGGGTCAGTACTGGCAACATTAGGCCCCATGTTATTTAGGGAATTAGACACCGAAGATGCACTTTATAGAGTCAATTATGTGGAAATAAATTACTCTTTCAGATAATATGCTATTCTCTTGGAACCTGTGGAGAAGGATGTCTTTTTGTTTCAGATTAGCCTGCATACAGTTTTCCATGATAATCAAAGGCCTGAAACCATTTGTGGAAAACTAAAGTTTTTTCCAACTTTAGTTCTTTGCATGAGAGGATATTGCATGCTCTGAAAATATGGAGGGTTTGTTCTGCTGTGCAATGTGTACTTATATTTGAGTAGGTTTCAAAAGGTATGACAGGAATACCTAGCAGCTCTGGAGGAGCCTAGATAACAGGTACTACTAGGTGTAAACTATTCGCTGGGCTCTTAGGCAAGGAAAATAACAGAGTGGAAAATCCAACAAAACATGTCAGTTCACACCGCTCTGTTGTATACAGCAATGGCATGGCCTGATCTCTGCTGCACAGAGAACAGGAAGTTATGTGGGCTGGTGTCATTGTGGGTTTGGGTTGGACTGAGAAGGACCAAGGAGCTGGCCTGTCCTGACAGCAGGACTTCTTATCTCCCTTGGAGCCCGAGCTGTTCATCCCCAGCAGCTCTTCTTTGGTACTTTGAGTCCCCCATTCTCATGCCTATCTGAGAACTGCCCAGTGAGGGGAGAAGGTCAGGGTGCTTGTAGATTGGCTTGTTAGGTTAAGAAGTGGAAGCAATCTAACATCTCTCCAAAAAGATTGATAAAAGGGACTACATGGAAGCTTCTCAGCTAAAGTGCTATATAGCAGTGATCTAAAAAGAATCAGACACATCTCTGGCTCCTGACCTGAAGAATCTGCTGACTACTAAGTGAAAGGAAAAAAAAGAGTCATAGACTCTAAAATCATTTCTGAAACATGACCATAAATAAAATGGTTTCTTCCCATGCATGTACAAATATGTAGGTTGTACCACACAAAATTACCTTTTGAAAGGTCAAAAGCCATTGCTGTTTCATACAATTTAGCTTACAGTTTCTTTACTGTGGCACTACTGACATTTTGGACCACATGACTCTCACTGGGTAGTGTCTTGGGGAGGGAGTGTCTTGGGGAATGTTCTGTGTGTTGTCGGATGACTAGTTTAATCTCTGCCCTCTACCTTCTAGATGCTAGCAACAGTTTCAAGTTATGACATCCAAAATTATCTCTAGACATTGCTAAGTGCATCCTGAGGGGAAAAATTCAACCCCTTACCTTGAAAACCATGTATTTAATTTGATATATGTAAATAAAAAGATGAGAAGAAGTGAACAGCAAACTTAGATGCTATTAGTTACTTTGGGGAAAAAGACTGGATATAGAATATTGCAACTTTAGCTATCTGTATTATTTAAAATGACTATTCATGTGTTATCTGTATCACAAAAAATGAAAGAAACAAATTGGGTTTGTGTTTATCTGGGAAGGTCTGCTTGGACCTCACATATAACAGCGGACATAACTTTCTACTTTTGCTTCTTCTGACAGCTTGTTGTCTTATGCTTTGGCACTGAAGGCTCTTTTTAAAAAAAACTGAGTTTATTGTACATTTTAAATATACATTATGATCACGTTCATCATTGAGAATTTGAACCTGTACATGATAAATCTTGATTATTATTTTTCCTCATTATCCTGTTCTTCCTCTAGCCCCTCCACCCCCTATATCCATATGCTTTGTTTCCATTTTTCCCTTCAAATTTTTTCTTTCCTTTCTTTGCTCCCCTCCAGCTCACCTTCCCCTTTGAAGATTTTCTTCCTATTTTACAATGTTTATTATACATTTTGGACTTCATTTATACCTTTAGTTTCTCACCCTAGAGAACTAATACAGCATTTACACATGTGTGTCATATTTATTTCATTTACGGGTATGGCCTCAATATGGCACTGGAGTTTTTTAAAGGCCATCAATGAGCTTAACCTGAATGCCTTTCTATCCTCAGGGTATTAGAGACTGTTTGAGACACATGCTGCTCTACGGAGTCAGGAAGGCCGAAAAGGGAAAAAGGCATGGGGAGAGGAGAAGAGGCATGAGAAAAGCCATCCAATACACAGATGGTCCAATGTGCCAGAGGGAAGACAGAATGATGATGCCAACTAACTGAGTTGGGTCTGAGTCTAAGAATTGAGTAGGAAAAAAAAAAAAGGAATATGGACCTGTAGAGGGGAAAATAAATAAATCTGCTTGTTTTATATTTTGCTTATTCTTATTTTGCTTATTCTGAGGTGACTCTTTGTGCTGTGGTCATGAAGGACAAATGTTTGCTATTTGTGACAGTGGTTTTCAACCTTGACTACTCACAAAATCACCTTAGGAAAATGAAGAGAAATAAATTTTCACACCATGCTCTAGACTAAGAGGTTGAGAACTCTGAAATTTTCAACAGAGACTGCACTTTGGGAAACTGCTGTGGGGTTAGTTTGTGGATATAACAGTCAATTGAAAGGGCTCGGGGGAAAAAACAGAAGAGTTGTGGTATTTTCCAGAAAATTCCATGACTCTTTATAGATTTCACTTTAAGAAGTATTAGAGCAGACACCAGAGCTGCGCTGAGATGGACTAGGCAAGTGTGCACAGGGTAGTTCCTTCGCTGGGGAACCTAGACAACAAAGGAGGCCCGTGCCATCACCTGTGCCCAAGGCAGCGGCCTGCGAGCCTGTCCCCATTCCACACCAGAGCTGCACTGAGAAAGACTGAGAAAGATAAAGGTTGAGGGATATTTCCTTTTGACTAATCTGCTTACCTTGGTATATTGTTGTTGCTGATTTTGATTTTGATATTGTGGTCACTTTTTTTTTACATTTTATTAGTACATTATATATACACATCACAATTACACTCCACATTGAGAATTTGTACCAGTATATGACACAACTTAATTCTCATTTTCCCCTCCCCTATCCACCCTACCTCCCCCCACCCCTATATACACAAGCATTGTTTCCTTTTTATTTCATCAATTTTTTCTTTCTTCATTATTTACCCTTAAGCCCCATTACCCTTTGATTATTTACTATTTCACAATATAAAACATGTATTCTAGAACACATTTATAGCTTTTGTTTCTCATATCAGAGAAAATATATGATATTTGCACCTCTGTGATCTATTTATTACACTTATGAGTATGTCCTGAAGGTATGTTCATTTGAGTATAAATGACTCAATCTCATTGTTTATGGCAGAGTAATACTCCACTTTATTTTTTAAAAAACCTATACCTTCTTTATCCAATCTAGAGTTGATGGGCATTTGAGATGTTTCCAAGATTTAGCTATCACAAACTGAGCTTCTGTAAACATGGGTGCATATATGTCACTGTGAAAGTAATCTTGTAATTATTTTGTATATATCCCAAGCAGGGAAGAGCAGGGTCAAATGGAACCTTTAATACCAGTTTTCTGAGGAATCTCCACAGTGATCTCTGAATCTAATGGCTGGACTAGGCTACATTCCCACCAACAGTGGAGAAGGTTTCCGTTTTCTTCACAACCTCGCCAGCAATTTATTGCTGGCTAACTTCAAGATAGCAGCCATTCTTTGTGGAGTAAGATGAAATCTCAGAGTTGTTTTCATCTGCATCTTTCAAATGGGCAGTGACACTGAGCATTTCTTCATATACTTCTTGGCTGCTTTTACTTCTTCCTCTGAAAAATGTCTGTTCATTTCAGATGCCTATTTTTGAATTGAGCCTTTAAACTTGTGGGGAGTGATTTGTTTAAATTCTTTATATATTCTAAAGAGTAGCCCTTTGTCTGATAAACAGCTGGTAAAAACTTTTCCCCGTGTTGTTGGTTGTCTTTTAGCGGTGCCAGTGGTTTCTTTTGCTGTGCAGAAGCTTTTTAGGAGGATGAGATACCATTTGTTGATTCTTTCTGCTAGTTCTCATGCTACAGAAGTTTTGCTCATGTAGTCCCTGCCTAAGCCAATGTCTCCAGGAATTTTACCTAATCTGCTTTACAGCAGGTTTATTGTTTCTGTTTTAATGTTTATGTGTCAAATCCACTGTGATTTTAGTTTAGTACAGAGTGAAAGACAGGTCTAATTTTAGTTTTTGGCAGGTTAAAGCCCAGTTTTTCCAGCACCATTTATTAAAGAGGCTGCTTTTCCTCCTTTAAGGATGTTTGGCTCCTTTGTCCAAGATAAGCCACTAAGGTAGCTTAGTGTATCTGGAGTTGTTTCTGGATCTTCTCATCTATTCCACTGGTCCTTGGGTCTGCTACTTTGCCAGCACCATGCAGTTTTTATCACAGTGGCTTTATAGTACAGTTTTAAAATGGGGATTGTAATACCCCCTGTCATGTCCTGGTTGCTTAGAATTGCTTGTGCTATTCTAGGTCTCTTGTGGTTCCAGATGAATTTTTGGATGCTTTTCTCTAGATCTATGAAATATGATGTGGGAATTTCAGTTTTGATTGCATTGAATCTATATAATAATTGTGGGAGTAAAGCCATTTTGACAATGTTGGTTCTTCCTATCCAGAAACAACAGATGTCTTTCCATCTTCTGATATCCTCTTCAATTTCGTTTTTCAAAGTGGTGCAGTTTTCAGAGTAGAGGCCCTTTACCTCCTTTGTTAGATTGACTCCGAGATATTTCAGTTTTTCTGGTTGCTATTGTAAAAGTGACTGAGTCCAAAATTTCTTTTTCTATCGATTTATTATTTGTGTATAAAAATGTGATTGATTTTTGAACATTGATCTTGTATCCAGCTACACTACTAAATTTGGTGATTAAATCTAGCAGCTGTTTGATAGAGTTTTTAGGATTTTCTAGATAGAATATCATGTCATCAGCAAATACTGACAGTTTAACTTCTTTTCCAATCTTTATTCATTTTATCTCTTTCAGTTGTCTAACTGCAATGGCTAATGTTTCTAGCAATATATTGAATAGGAGCTGTGACAATGGACATTTTTGTCTTGTTCCTGATCTTAGTGTGAAAGATTTCCATTTCTGATCATTTAGGATTATGCTGACTCTTGGTTTCTTGTAAATAGTTTTTATTAGGTTGAGATACAGTCCATCTATTCTGAGTTTCTGTAGGGTTTTGATCATGAATTGGTGTTGGATTTTATCCAATGCTTTTGCTGCATCTATTGATATGACCATATGTTTTTTTGTCTTTGAGTCTGTTGATAAAGTGCATAATGTTTATTGATTTATGTATGTTGAACCATCCTTGCATCTCTGGAATGAATCCAACTTGGTCAGGGTGTATGATCTTCTTGATAACTCTTGGTATTGTGTTTGCTAGTATCTTGTTGAGGACTTTTGCATCAATGTTCATTAGGGAGATTGGCCTGTAGTTCTTTTTTTGGGTGGGGTCTTTTTCTCCTCTTGGAATCATTGAAATGGTTGTTTCAAAGAATTAATTTGGGAGTACTGCTTCTCTTTCAATTTCATTGAAGAGTTTGAGAAGTAATGGTATTAACCCTTCTTTGAAAGTTTTGTAGAATGCAGTGGTAAAGACATCAGGACCAGGGCTTTTCTTTGTTGGTAGATTTTTTAATTACATATTCAATTTCATAAATTGGTATTGGGGTATTTAACATTTTTATGTCCTTTTTATTCAGCTTTGGAATTTCATATGTGTCTAGGAATCTTTCCATTTCTTCTACATTTTACATCTTATTGGAATACAAGTTTTCAAAGTACTTGTTTATTACCCTCTGGACTGCCATTGGATCAGTGGTGATTTCTCCATTTTCATTCCTAATAACATGGATTTGAGCCTTTTCCTTCCTTTGATAAGGTTGGCTAAGGGTCTGCCAATTTTGTTAACCTTTTCGAAGAACCAACTCTTGGATTCACTGATTTTTTTTGTATGGTTGTTTTAGTCTCCATTGAATTAATTTCTGCCCTGATCCTTATAATTTGCCCCCTAGTATGAGCTTTAGGTTTGTTTTGCTCCACTTTTTCTAGTGGCTTGAGATTTAGCATTAGGTCATCTATTTGAGCCTGCTCTATTTTCCTGGTGTAGACATTTACTGCTATTAATTTCCCTTGTAGAACTGCTTTCATTGTATCCCATGAATTCCTGTAAGTTGTACTGGGATTATTGTTTAATTGTAAAAACTGTTCAATTTCTTTCCTGATTTCTTCTGTGATCCATTGGTTAGTCAGCAGACTATTATTCAATATCCATATATTTGTGACCATCTTAGGATTTCTTTTGCTATTCAGCTCCAATTTCAAGACATTATGGTTTGACGGTATATACAGGATTACTTCAATTCCTTTGCACTTACTTAAACATGTTCTATGAACTGGTATTTGATCTATTTTGGAGAATGACCCATGGGCAGCTGGGAAGAATATGTATTCTGATATTGTCAGATGAAATACTTTGTAAACATCTATTAAGTCCATTTGTTCAAAGGTTTGCTTCAGTTCAAGTATTTCATTATTGTTTTTTGTCCAGTTGATCTGTATAGTTGGGACAGAGAGGTATTAAAGTCACCAACTACTATTGTATTAGTGCTTAGTAGAGTTTTCATATCTGTTAATATTTGTTTTATATAGTTGGGTGTGTTTGAATTTGGTGCATAAATACTTATGAATGTCATCTCTCTCTCTTCTTGGATTTTTCCCTGAACAAGGATGTACTGTCCTTCTTTGTCTCTCTTGATCAATTTTGGCTTGAAATCTATTTTGTCTGCAAACAGGATAGCCACTCCTATGTTTTTGCAGTTTCCTGTCTCTTGGAGAATTGTATTCCATCTTTTTACTTTCAGTCAGTGGCTTTCTTTCTGAATTAGGTACATTTCTTCTATGCAGCATATTGTAGAATCTTGTTTCTTTTTTTAATTAATTCTGTATTGGTACAGTTTATATACATCTCAATATCACATATAACATTGGGGAATTTGTACCAGTATATGACATGAGTTAATTCTCATTTTTACCCATATCCCTACCCACCCACCCCTCCTCACCCCCTTTATATATGCTCATTTATTTATTTCTGTATCATATTTATTCCTTCCCCTCATCACATTTCCACACCAAGTTTCCTATAGAAATATTCCACTCTATAAAAAGCTGTCCTACTTTCTAAAGCTCATTTGCATCTACAGGTGTTCATGCCAAACAGAAGATCTGGAAATTGTCTATCTGTGATCTATTGATTTCACTTATTAGTATATCCGCCAGGTATCTCCATTTGCACCTAAATGAATCAATCTTGTCATTCTTTATGGCAGAATAATACTCCATTTTGCAAAAAAAAAAAAAAAACACATCTTCTTGGGGCCCCACCGTGCCGTGCTTCCAGCGGATTGAGGAACGAGCAGCGGGCAG
Organism: Thryonomys swinderianus; assembly: GCA_004025085.1. Classification (NCBI taxonomy): domain Eukaryota; kingdom Metazoa; phylum Chordata; class Mammalia; order Rodentia; family Thryonomyidae; genus Thryonomys; species Thryonomys swinderianus. The sequence goes on from PVIC010015539.1 coordinate 34,470, forward strand.
ACTGGAGCCAACAGCTCTGGGCCCACTGTGCCGTGTTTCCAGCAGACTGGGTAACGAGCGGCGGGCGGACCAGACCCAGCAGCTCCGGGCCCGCCATGCCGTGTTTCCAGCAGACTGGGGAACGAGCGGCGGGCGGGCCGGACCCAGCAGCTCCAGGCCCTGCCGTGCCGTGTTTCCAGCGGATTGGGGAACAAGGGGTGGGAGGACTGGACCCAGCAGCTCCAGACCTGCCGTGCCTTGCTTCCAGTGGACTGGGGAACGTTTGGCAGGCGGACCGGACCCAGCAGCTCCAGGCCCCGCCATGCCGTGCTTCCAGCGGATTTAGGAATGAGCGGCGGGCGGACCGGACCCAGCAGCTCTGGACCCGCCATGCCCTGTTTCCAGCGGACTGGGGAACAAGCGACCGGCGGACCGGACCCAGCAGCTCCGGGCCCGCCGTGCCATGTTTCTGGTGGACTGGGGAATCGGCGGTGGGCAGACCAGACCCAGAAGCTCCGGGCCCCGCCGTGCCATGCTTCCAGTGGATTGAGGAA
>PVIC010015540.1:0-35083 GCA_004025085.1 Thryonomys swinderianus
ACGGTTGGGCTCTCGTGGGTAAAACGAATCCGTGCACTTTTATCAGTAGCACACTCGCCCGTGTCAAACAGTCTCTCAGTCAAACAGACATTCCAGACCATATTTGAATTTCCATTTTAATTGAATTTTGCAGCTTCTTTAACATTCAAGAGCGGTGGCTACTGTGGTTCTATTTTGTTTCCCCTCCCGTGTTAGCAACTGATAGTGACATATTTGGAGTAATATCCGGTTTGCATTCACATTCTGTAGTTCTGAAAACATATTTCCGAAACTGGCCTTTAAACCTCCATTTATGTTTTCCTCCTTTTTTGTTCGAGGGCAGAAATGCCTTCAATGTGCCTCAGCACATTGGAAGTGCCTGAAGGATATTTTCCTTTATCGTATTAAAGGACTTCTGCTCTCAAATTTGAATCGAAGTGTAAAATCTATGTAACATTTAAGTCCGTATTTATTTCAAGTGTTTCTTCTTTTTATTTAATAATTCATCTTAAGACCCCCTACACAGTAGTCCATTTTCATCATGTCTATGGAGATTAAGCCACCTACTAAACAACTGTATGGATTTATACTGAGATTTCCTCCACTCACTGCAAAATCAATCACATTCAAACAGAGAATGCACCTCTTTGAAGGAAACTGATTGCACAAGTTTTTAGTTACAGTTGCACAGAAATGTAATTGGATAATAAAACTTAGTCTTTCCAGCACTCTGAAACTCTCCAACTGGGTAGGAAATAAAAACAAGTAGACCTATTATAGTGAATAAAAAAGAAAGAGCAGAGAGATAATGGCATGCAAGGTGACCCTGGTGACTAACAAGTGATCTGAGATTTCTTCTACAAAACAAAGCGTACTGGGTCACTATTCTAATTGTCCTTATCTCTCTACTATCAGTCTTAACTGAGGACCACCTATTTTACTCATTTTAATTAAGAAATATGAAGAATACAGAGATTAATGGGAGATAGCATTCAGACCCTACATCAAAATTAGAAGCTCCTTTCATTTTCTTTCTTCATTAATTTTAATGTGGACCGAGTACCATAGAAAAACTTAAAACTAGCCAATTTAACCCACTGTTGTGTCTCATCCTCCAATTTAGGAAACACAGTATCTTTTTAATGGATTTCATAATCTTCTGATCATAATAAAGGAAATTTTTTTTCCACAAATGACAATGAAAAGTCTTGATCTGGAATACAGAGTATTAGCTAAAAAGAGCAGTTTAGGTTCACTATTCAGACTAACTAGAAGATTTTGTCATTATACTATAAGGTATTGAAAGATTAGCATGTTAGAAATCTGAGGTAGCAGGAAGTGTCCATAACATGACATATGTAAAACAACAGGTGCTTAGGTTGACTGTAGATCTTCACTTTTTTTTTTAGTTTTTTGAGACAGGGTCTCTCTTTGTAGTTCAGGCTAAACCTGAGCTCACTATGTAGGCCAGGCAAGCCTCGAACTCACAGCAACCCTCATGCCTCTGCCTCCCGAGTGCTGGGATTATAGTTTTGAGCCACCAAGCCCTGCATTTGTGGTATGTGGTACAGATTGCCAGTGGGTGTGAGTCGCCACACCTGGTATTGTTGTATGTGGTTACCAGGGATCAAACCAGGGACCTTGGGCTTGCTAGGCAAATGCTGGAACCACTGAGCTAAATCTCCAGCCCTGTAGATCTTAATTTTACACCATTCAGATGGAAAGTGCTGTCCTACCAAGACATGGCTAACACCAGTCTCTCAGAGACAGATGGATGTGAATGTAAGTGATCATATGTTGAATGCATTTGTAGCAATCAACTTTCCTATTGCTGAACGCAATACCTGATACCCACAGTTTAAAGAAGCAGTTAAATTTGGTTCATGGTTTAAGGGGGTTCAGTCCCTAGTCACTAGGCTCCAAGACAAAAAACTCTGGTGAAAGTGTTTGGGGGAGCTAGGTTTCTCAGTTAATAGCAGCCAATAGGCGGGGCAGGTGTGCGTCACCAGAAGGTAGGGGGGAAATAGCCAGACACAGACCTCCCTGACTCACTCAGATATGGTCAGATGTGAATTCCATCAGTCCTCCAGGGCAAACTCCAAAGCCAACGATCTGATACTACACAGTAAATGCCAGTATGGAGTATCCTCATGTCAATCAGGTTATTTAATGTAATGAGCCCAGTAGCCAATTTTGAATACATCTGTGAGTTCTAACAGAAATCAAGACAGCTGTTAAAAGTATTTTGCAAATAAAAATTTCCATATAGAGAGATAGGATGGAGTGGTGATCTCCTTCATAATGTGACACTTGTGTACTCTTACACAAATATTCTAACTTTCTGCAATGCAGAATTAAAGCAACAGTGATACTCACGTGTTGAGAAATGTTGGGAAAGACTCAGTTATATGCTAGAAGTAAATGTGTGACAGAAAACCCGTTCCTGATAAATGCTATGCACGATAATGGGCTGCAAACCCCTCTGTGAGTCTCACATGTCCTCCCTCTCTGCCAGATATATCAGTCACAGAGGACTCCTGACTTCTTCCTTTGAACAGAACTGTTCTCTATTGCTGATAACTGCTTTCTGCTTTGCCCCAATTTACTCCCCTTTTCAGGAAAAAAGTTATTGCTCAGTGATAGATTAGTATGGATCAAAGGTCCAGCTCCTTTGCTTAAATATTTTAGGCTCTGAAAGCCATCTGTCACTGACAAAGTCTCCCGAAGAAAGTGCTGAGGTGTCTGGTCTGGCTGCACTGAGGGTCACCACTGATGCCCACCCAAGGTGCGTCGCTTCCCTTCTCTCCTTTCAGCCACTCTCCCCGTACTCTGTCCAAGAAGCTCACCTGAAGCAGATTCTCTGAGTCTATTTCTAGAGAACCTAACATAGGACACTGATAATGATGACGATGATAATATAGGGTGTGTGTGTGTGTGTGTGTAAAGAGAGAGAAAGAAACAAAGAGAATGGCACAAAGAGATTTATATACAACGTGACCTGTACTAATGACTGTATGAGACCCTGAGTTGTACATTATGAACATCAAATGAATGAATGATATTGAAAATTTGTCTGTGGAAAACTGTATCTGATGACTTACCTGAGACAGTTTCTTCATCTACGAAATGGATATTTTATCATTCCTGCAGACACAATTTTTTGTTCTGTTTTCAGACTTTAGAAAATATCATTTATAAGACATTCTGCCCATAGTAAACACTCAGTAAAGCTAACAATAATTATCCTGTGTCTCAGGGTTTTACTTAATAAGGACAACTACATTATCTTCCAGAAAATCCAAGAGATCAAATGGTGCAATGAAAGTCAGTAAACTGTTATCGATTACCACTCAACATCATGAAATTTTTCTATCATTGCTGTGTCAAAGATGGGACAAAGAGGAGTCTAGGTTTTCACCTTAAGACCTACTAAAATACAGATCCGCTTCTGGTTCTAAGTTTAGGGCCTGGATATTGTCTAATATATCAACATGATAAAAGAACTAAAAATAAATCCAATAAACTCTTGTCGGTTTTATTTACAACTGTTTGGTTTGGAGGGGGTGAGTCGTCAAAGCTTCCTGGCTTCCGTCACATGCCCACTGTAGTATGTAGGATGAACTATGAGTCTGTCGCTTGAGGTGACATTTTTAAAGCATTTCAAGTGCACACAGTTGATTATCTCACTGTTAGTGAGGAGAAACAAAATATATCAGCTTTTCAGTCAAAACATCTTAATGATAGAAAGAAAACATCAAAGTATTATATTAACTCTTAGAGATTTATGTACTATCAGCAAACACAATGCTTGACCTTTGACAAGTTTCAAAGAGCAAACTTGACTAAGCACTGTGTAAGCTACAAATCAACAAAAACAAACTCTAATGATATTAAAGGATTTGTGAGCTACTTTCCAATTTGTTATGAGTGTAGATTTGTAGTTAAAAGCCTATAGCTTGGGCCAATTGCTACAGAATCCTATCTCTAAGATATATGAGCTCTATAACCTTGAATAAATGACTCATCCTCCTCTCTTTATTTAACTACTTCATCTGTAATAGAGGAGTAATAACGGGCTACACTTTATAGAGTTATGAAGATGAGTGAGGTCATTGAACCAGATCACATGTAAGAAATGGAGAGTATAGATCAGCTATTCTTATGTAACCAAATAAGATCTGAAAGTTGACAATAATACAACCATGTTGAACAAATAGCTCAATATTTTCAAGAAAAAAGCTGTACAATATTGAAGCAAAGTCATGATTCAGTATTGTGAAAATAATGATCAGTCTCTTTCATGAAGTTCTAGAAGTCCTAGACAAGGCAAGGACCCAAGATTTCAATCCAAATAATGGAATTGGGGTTAGAGCGAGGCCACGGTTTACAATGACGGTACAGCGCCTCTTTGTCATCAGGAACAGTATTTAATGTTTGTCAGGGAGGTACGTGACTCCTGCTTAACTTACAGATCCCACTCAGCTTCTCACAGTGCCAGATCTTCCCAAGGCAAAGTGACAGTTCTTTCTTTCAAGGTCTATAAATAAATTACACAAAGGAAATGGAGTAAAATTGGAGCGAAGCCAGAAGCAAATGAGAACCGCTCCCTAAATCCTTCAGGCAATCATGTTCTGTTTCTAGAGAAAGCAATACCAATGAACTTAGACTAAACTGTTAACTGCTTAGACATGGAACAATATAAAATAAATAATATCAACTTCAGAATACACTAACAAAACCAAATCAAGAAGATGTTAGGAGACTATTCATATCGTGTTTCCTCTATGAGCTAAGCACAATGTAGTTAAACATTTATTTACCCCAAATACATAGAAAAAATACCAAACTACCATTGGAGTCCTCTATTAAAAGACTTTGATGAATAGAATGTTGAAGAAACATACGACCTTACACTATGTACGTTAGGATAGCCCAGACGCTACTGTAGATCCTTTGCAACAACTTATTAATAAACTATTTCCATTCTTACTTCAGCACGTACTGGAGTTATGTTTTGTTATTATCTAAGAGTTAGATTTCTTAAACTCAGTGCCGTGACTTAGATGAGGAACAGGCTAAGCTGCTATAACAAAAACACCAGCATGCTCTGAGAAGGACCTTGAGGTTCAGAAGGTTGATGAAAGAGTATGTTCAAAACTAACACTTGTGAAAGAAAAGCAAACAGCATTCGGCAGATGGAGAAACAGAGACAAGCTCATGTGCACCCCGTACTTCTTTGTCTACTGAAACTAAATGACCCATCAAAACTTCTCAGAGCTTTTTTATTCTTTTGTGAGTACCAATACAGCCCAACGTTTTCATCCGCACATCAGTAAGAGCTTGGATCCAAGAAACCTAGGAAAGGGAGGATGAGCTGGGCCAGATAAATGATGGGAAACCTAGAGAAATTTCCTAAAGAGACGGACAACTCAGGACAATCAGAAGACAGCCCGTCTCTATTCGGAAAGGTAGGTTTTAGGCCTGGGTCTTTCCTCCCGCCGTGTGTCAGTCTCTATCCAAGTCACAGTCCCAGAACTTCTGATTAAGCATCTCTCTCTTTCACAAGTGGACTTCAAAACATTTGTGTCCAAGCTATCCTCCTACCTGAACCTCATGAGTAGATGTGACCACAGGCACATTCAGTCCACCCAGTTCATTTTTTAAGAAAACATTTAACTCCAAATGGTGGTTTTAGTTATTGAACCGTTGCTTATTCTTTTGGGAGTCCACCTCCTCTTCTTCTCCACTCTATTTCCCATACTGGTTTTCCATGTCCCCATCCTACCTCTCCTCGGATCCCAAAATGTCAGTGCAAGATTCAGCCTGTCACACTAGACCTCACATTATTAGCGTGATGTGCACACAACTTGCCCTGTGGCTGCTGCTCAGCACGCACCACTCTTCCTGCTTGCCCATTAGTCTCCATCTTTAGTTGATACAGCATGGTAGAATTTTTACAAACACATTCCACAATATCAGAATGTACACAGACTTGTGGATCAAGAAAGAATGGATGCTGACAAAATGTTCAGTAAATAACAAACTTTAAAGGCAAATAAACAGTCTTCTTTTTTCCCTAGATGGGAATGCTTGATCAATACTTGAATGGTCAATAGCATTGATCACAAAGATTGTTTTGAAGACTTCCTGTTTCCTGCTGGCTTTAAATTGAATAACAGCATAAACCCATGCATCTATAAAGTTATACAGGGCAACAGGAAAGAGCCTTGTTTCCATTTTTAAAATTTGATTTAAGTCTTGTCCACCCTGTGAATCTAAGTCTGTCCTACAGTTTCATTGCCTGTGAGGAAGAGGTAACTTTAGAACAAGGATTGCCAATGCCTTTTGGGGTTGCTGTTCTTTTCATTTTAAAATGATAGGTCAGTATAAACCTTGAGTTCTGTGTGTTTTGTGTAATAATAATCTTGTAACAGTTGTAATCATGACTGAAATATAGACCACCAATTCACTCGCAAAGAACACACTTAGGGTTTACTGTGCCACACATACTGCCTGTGAAATCTTTCAGTGAACAAGACTTGATTATGTTGGTGGAAACTCAGTGAAAGAATAAGCAATATGTAAGTCAATATATCCTTAATGTTTAATATGTGCTAAAAACTGAAATATGTCAAGAAACCTGAGGATATGAGACTGCAGAACAACATCAAATATATTAATCATAAGCATTTATGGCAAGTGATGTTCTAGGTACTTAACATTTTCTTCACAAAAGCAAAAGAGGTACATAATTTTAAGAATATTTATCTAACATAATCTTTGAGGTTCAAAAATGGTAGAAGATTCATCTAATAATTAGTATTCTATTGGTAGAACTGCAGCAAAATTCCAGGTATTCTACTCAGGTATCATGATACACACCTGAAGTCTCACCATCCTTGGAAGCTGAGGCAAGAGGATCTCCAGGTTGAGTCTCTCTTGGGAACTGTAGTGAAACTTTCTAAAGTAAGGAGTTTTAATATATGCCATGTACAGTTACAAATACAGTAAATGTAAATTTTATACACCATAAATGTAAGCCAAGAGTAACAGTGGGAGCAAGAATGAAAATGGAGAAAGGAGATTTAGCAATGGAGGGAGGCAGGTGGGCTGGAAAGAGAAGGGGTTGCGAAAAAGAAACGAGCTGTTATACACAGGAACCTACACCCTAAGAAGAATGAAATTGTAATGTCCTATAAACATGAACTAAGAAAATAAAAAGGAAGTTAAATGATAAATTTAAATGATTATAATTCCATAATTGAAAAAGTGTTTTTGAATTCTTTTGAAAATACATAACAAGAGATATGTTAATTTCTGTGATTGAGCTTCCATGTAAATTTTTGACCCATTCTTCTCTTTCTAGAAAGGAGAACTCAGGGCCTCTGATAGCAGTAATCAGTTGACAACAAAAGAATAGGATTTTAAAAAGAAAGATGCACAGTTTTCAGCACCAACAGACAGAGTTGGTCTGTGAACAGCCAGGAAGTCTCACACAACAATGTGAACAGGATGGCTTATGTCATCACAGAATTTCACTGTACTTGCAAAAATAGGAAAAGAAAATTATAATAAATGCATTTTAAAATGTACCAGCAGGTTTTACTTTCCACTTTTTTTCAATATTGTTTTCAGGGAAAATAAGCAAGTGCTTTCAACCTGTTCTAAGAAGCACGTGTTTATAAACCAAATTCTTTTGCTTAAGTGTATACACACACACACACACACACACACAATCATTTTATCTAGATCTGTGAAATAGGGTGTTGGGATTTCAATTGGAATTGCATTGAATCTGTATAGTAGTTGTGGGAGTATAGCCATTTTGACAATGTTGGTTCTTCATACCGAGGAACAAAGGATGTCTTTCTATTTTTTGATATCTTCCTCAATCTTCTTTTTCAGTGTGTTGTAGTTTTCAGAGTAGAGGTCTTTCACCTCCTTTGTTAGATTGACTCTGAGATATTTTGTTTTATTGGATGCTGTTGGGAAAGGGCTTAACCCCCTAATTTCTCTCTCAGTGAATGAACAGACACTTTTCAGAGGAAGAAGAAAAAGCAGCCAAGAAGCATATGAAGAAATGCTCAACATCTTGTCATTCAAGAGATGCAGATGAAAACAACACTGAGATTCCATCTCACTCCACAAAGAATGGCTGCTTTTGAAAGATTAACCAGCAATAAATGCTGGTAAGGCTGTGGAGAAGAAGAAACACTTCTCCACTTTTGGTGGTAGTATAGACTGGTGCAACCACTGTTGAGATCAGTGTGAAGATTCCTCAGAAAACTAGGATTAGAGGTCCCATTTGACTCTGCTATTCCCCTGCTGGGGATATACACAAAAGAATTAAAAGATGTGTACCCATGTTCATAGCAGCTCAGTTTGTGATAGCTAAATCTTGAAAACAACCCAGATGTCCATCAACTGGAGAGTGGATAAAGAAGATGTGGATTTTTAAATAAAGTGGAGTATTACTCTGACTTAAATGATGATAAGTTTGTGTCCTTTATACTCAAATGGACGTACCTTGAGGACATACTCAGAATGAAATAAATATGACAAACATCTGTACATTCTGTATCTTTTCTCTGGTATGAGAATCTGAAGATGTAAATGAGTTCTAGAATGTACAATAGGTACTGTGAAATAGAAAATATTCAAAGGGAAAAGGGTAGAGGTATTAATAAGGGGTGAGAAAAAATATGATGTTAAAAAAGGAAACCATATTTCTATAGGGGGTAGGATGGGCAACAGAATTGGCAAATATGAGAATTAACTTATGTCATATACTGATACAAATTCACAATGTTGACTGTAATCATGATGTGTGTATAAAATGTACCAGTGAAGAATTCAATTTTTTAAAAATTAAAAATGAAAAATGAATATAAATATACAGCAGGAAATATAACAGATGCTCAAACGTGGAGGTTTCATGAAAGCTAACCAAAAAGCATTAAACATTATCTAAACCTTCCTGCAACTTCTTTGCATTTATATAGTACGCAATATCTTTGAAAAATGGGTTTTTGCCATCACTGAAGTAAGGAACTACTGCAAACCTTCTTATTTTGCCAATGAATAATAAAATGTCACACAAAAGAGCTAGTGTCACCAAATTTTAGATGAAGGAATTTAAGAGTTTTATCCAGCTCAACATTCTTATTTTTTGGAGGAGATGATTAAGTCCCCAAGAGAACCATTTATTTGCTCAAGGTCACAGTGCTGTTCATTGGCAAAATTGATCCCCAAAGCAGTGACTTTATTGCTCTGAGCTTTTGTAACTGCTGTTCTCATGAGAGACACGAAGTACAGACATTGGACACCTATTGGATTATAGATCCTCAAAGGCCTGACAAAGAGTATGCGCTCTTAAAAAGTGTTGAACAGGGCCGGAGGGTTAGCTCAGTGGTTCCAGCGCCTGCCTCGCAAGCGTAAGGACCTGAGTTCGATTCCCGGTTACCACATATAATGCTGGGCGTGGTGGCTCACGCTTGTAATCCCAGCATTCGGGAGGCAGAGACAGGAGGATTGCTGAGTTCGCGGTGGCTTGTTTGGGCACCATAGTGAGCTCAGGCCCAGCCTGAACTACAAAGCAAGACCCTGTCTCCAAAAAGAAAAAAAGAAAAAAAAAAGTGTTGAACAAATAAATTGCAATCTCTTCTTCCTTGCCTCCTCCATTGTGCTATTTGTCCACAGCCTCAGAAGGGCTAAGCTTATGCATCAAGTCCCTACTCTACCCTTAAATCCTGTTATTTATGTGTGAGCCCAGGGGTGGAGTCCCATACAACGGTGTTCTTTATGGAGAGTAGGGATTGTTCTGCAGTAGTCACAGTTGAGTCAGAGCAAATGATCAGGCTGGGCCACTTATCTTGGGCCCTTGGCAAGATCAGTAAGGATACAACATAGGAAAGGTAAAGAATGAGGCAGAGATATTTAAAGAAGCCAGCAATGACCACCCAGACAGAAAACTCCTGACGAAATTGCAGATTTTCAGCACACTATGAAGCTGAATGCCTTACACAATGTGTACAGTGCATCATATCCTAGATTAGTAGAATGCATGTGTTTCCCAGTACACACCATACCAGGCCACAAAGCAAGTCTTAACCTATTTAAATGTAAAGTAACTTTTTTTTTTTAAAAACTGCATTAGTGTATTATACTGAAAGTTAAATACAGAAGCAATTTTGGGGAACTCACAAATGAGTAAAAATTAAAAGCAACACTCTTGGGCAACCAAGCTTTCAAAGAAGATAAAAAGAAAACTCGAAGTGAATCTTGAGACTGAAAATAAAATAGAAACACAGTTTAGCAAGCTTCTTGAGGTACAGCAAAAGTATTTCAAATAATGAAGCTCACAGCAATGTTATATTTAGAAGATCTCAAAATAAATAAGAGGAAAAGCTAATCACAGCTAACAGAAGGAAGAAATTGATACATCCTGATGCAAAAATGAATGAATAGAAACTAGAATAATTACTGAAATACAATAAAACCAAAAGGCTGTTTTTTTCCAAAGAGGTATACAAACCAAGAAAGACAAAGAATTCAAATAAATAAAATTTTAACTGAAATAAGAGACATTATATATGATACAGTAGAAATATAAAGAATTATAGGATAATGCCGGGCATGGTGGCTCACGCCTGTAATCCCAGCACTGGGGAGGCAGAGACAAGAGGATTGCTGAGTTCCTGGAGGCTTGCCTGGTCTCCATAGTGAGCTCAGGGCCAGCCCTAACTACAAAAGCGAGACCCTGTCTCAAAAAAAAAGAAAAAAAAAGAATTATAGGATAATACTAGGAAAAAATATATGAAAAGAAATTGGGTAACCTACAAGACATGAATAAATTCCCAGAAATATACAATCTGGTAAAACTGAAGCGTGAAGAAATAGAAATTCTGAAGACAACACTAATGAATAAGGAAACTAACTGATAATTACATATCCAGACTAAATCTGTGGACTGAAGAGATATAGGTACTTCCATGTTGCTTGCAGTACTATTCACAACACCAAGATTTGTGAACAGTCTAAGCTTCCAATAAACATGCGATGGGATATTAGCCTTGAATAAAAGGAAATTGTGTCACTTGAGACAATATGAATGAATGTGATAACCTTAAACTGAGGAAAATAAGCCAGATACAGAATGACAACTGGTGTATGATCTCACTATATCAAGAATATTAAAATGTTGGATTAACTAAAACAGAGAGCAAATTGATGGTTATGAAGGACGGGAATGTGAGGAGACTGGGCAGATGATGAGTGAGCCATATCAAACTTGCACTATGAGTAAATTCAAATTTTGAAAAACAACATTGCATCATGTGTAAGTTGGGATGGGACTTCCCCATTGAAGCAGAGACTGTATTGTTTTAATAGCTTCTGCTTCTGCTGAAATTTACATTCTCATTACCTTAATGCCAAACTCTCATGCCTCAAACCTTGATGAAAACTATTTAGCAAAATAATAATAATAAATAATAATAATAATTAGACTAAGAATGGTGGAGTCTCCAAGATTTAGCTATTACAAACTGAGCTGCTGTAAAAATGTGTGTACTATGTCACTATGGTATGATGCTTTTAATTCTTTCATATATATACCTAGCAGGGAAATAGCAGGGTCAAATAGAACCTCTCATCCTAATTTTTTGAAGAATCCCTACAGTGATTTCCACTATGGTTACACAAGTCTACATTCCCACTAACAATGGATAAGGTTTCTTTTCTTCCCACAGTCTCAGTAACATTTGTTTTTGATTTTTTTTCACAGTAGCCATTCTTTGTGAAGTGAGATGGAATTTCAGCGTTGTTTTCATCTGCGTTTCTTGAATGACCAGTGAAGTTGAACATTTCTTCATATGCTTCTTTGCTACTTTTGCTTCTTTATCTGAAAAATGTCTGTTCTTTTCAGATGCCCCAATTTTTAACTGGATCTTTAAATTTGGGGGTGGCTGACTTTTTTGTCAGCTTTTTACATATTCTACATAGTAGACCTTTGTCTGAGACAGCTGGTAAATATTTCTTTCCCCAGATTGTAAGTTGTCCTTTTGCTCTGTTGGGGGTTTCTCTTGCTTTGCAGAAGTTTTTTTAAACGTTGGATAAAGATGAGAATCAAGATACATCATATGTAAATATAAATGCTCAGTGATGAATATAATCCTAATATATACCTACAATGTACCAATAAAGTCAATAAAGTGTAATAATAAATAAATGAATAACAGAACAGTGGTGTCATTTTGAGTGTTAAATAGGTGAAAGGAGGTACCTCAAATAAAGAAATCACACTCTAAGAATTGACAATTTGACGTAGCTTCAGGTAAGAATCTGTTACACTCATCTAATGGGTTTATTAGTGTTTATTTATAGAGTAACAGATGGTGGAATATCTGAATTTCCACTATGCTTTGATGAACATAAAAGTGTGTGCTTTGTAAAGATACATCAATTTGTAAGGAAAAAAGCCATCATCCATGGCATATTAGTGTATTATACTGTATTTAGCATTTATATAAAAAGAAATTAACAGGCAATGTTGCAATTTAAGAGTATGAATGCACTGAATTCCAGAAAGATTGAGCATGGAAATAAAAAAGTTTTCATCAAAACGTACATACCATTGGTAATTCCTCCCTACCTTTGTTCATATATTATTCTATGTATGAAATAATTATTTTGTTATGTTAGGTATAGTTGAACTACATCACTGTATTTATCAAAGTTACTGGTCCCTTTTGTAGTCATTGGTTTTTGGATTCTATGCATGGGTTTGGGAAATAAATTTTGTTTTGCACTTTGCAATTTTCTTTTTGAAGTGAGGTCTCACGATACTGCCCAGGCTGGCCTTGAACTCAGATTCCTCCCACCTCAGCTTCACAAGTTGCTGGAGTCAACTTCACATCCCACCATGCTAGGTTTCATGAAATAAATTAAGGCTTTAAGCAAGTGAAAACTTAGCACACGGTCTAACTGTCTATCCATGCAAATAAAGCAAATATTTCTCTGATAATTTGTTACCTACATTGGTGCAAAGTCCAGCCCCAAAGACATTTGTTGCCTTGAACTTCCTGATTATATTAAAATACAGCTGGCTCCTTGGTGTCTCCTGTCTCAGTAACAACTGAGAGGCTCTTGAAGGAGCAGCACAGACATGAAGTGAAGAAGGCACCAGTATTCATGTCTAGATGAAGGGAGGTCTCTAAAATGAGCTGAAATAAATGACTGAGAACATCAGGGAACAGTTTTATGCAGGTACCCTGAAAGAGAAAGAAGAGGTGTCTGATATAGACATTAAAATTCATATGTGTGAGATGTAAGCTAAGTTTCTGCTTTGCTGGTCTTTATTTCTTAACACCTAATAGAAACTAGAAATGCTTTATCAGTGTTTCCAATTCATCCTTTTCTTCTTGGTCCTTCTTTGCATAAAGATCTTCAGTAATCTGCTGTGGCTTTGCCAGAAGTTCAAGGATCTCTAAACACCTATCTGGGCCACTGTTCCATCTGTACCTTTTGCTTTGCTAAGCCAATGTGGTCTGCTACCTTCTATAGGAATACCTTCTTTTTCTCACCAACAGGTATTTTACTGTACTCTTCCCGCATCACCCTTACTAAGGTTCTGTCTCAGAAAGCCATTTCTCCCTCAAAGCTCATTTGGAAGTATAATCAATGCTGCTATGATTTAGTACATAGGTTATTCTTCAACAGTTTATTTTGCCCGATTTCCCTGTTAGCTCTTTACACATGTTTACAATGTAAAGACCTGATTGAAATTTCTGTCACGTTTCCTGGCACTCTGTCTTCTACGAATTAGATGACCAATAGAACATGGCACTCTGTCCTCTATGCATTAGATGGCCAATAAAACATGGTCTAATCTTTAAACTTAAAATAAATACTAATGAAGAATCTAAATTTGAAGTTGTGATCATGCACTTTTGCTCTTATAATGCCCCATTCTTGACAGAAGATATAAAAAAATTAGAAATTTTCATGGCATGTAGAATTGGTCCTGATGCAATGTAAGCACTGAACGAATATTTTTTTCACTAAATGAAAGAATGATGTAAAAGTAGAGTACTTCTGATCCTATTAAATTCCCATTACTGAAAAGTATTTCCACTGTATCCATTCCTAACATACAGTTGGAAATGGGTAGTGTAAAAGGGTAGAAAGAGGTTTGTAGCGTCCTCAGTTAACAACTGAAGAGAGTACCAAGGAAAGTAGACATGGTAGCCAGTCGCATATGACAAGAAATAAAAGCAGTACTGAATGTAAGAAGTGGGGATTTTTATTAATTGATGGTTAAGACCAAGACACTTCAGGCTGGGGAGTCATCGGTTTGGCAAGCACTGGAGTAATCCAACCATGCTGCGCGGTCTGGGTTTAGAATGAGTGACAGTTTGGAAGGTACCATTATAACTGTATGCATAATTAACCTCATAGGTATATATCTAAAAAGCCTTAGAATTTACATGAAAGGCAAAACACACAAAAAACCCTTACTTGTAAATCTCCAAAGTGATTCAGAAGTTTCTTCCAAGAGCTCCTCTGCCTTTCCTGGGAGCTGCCTCTTGGATAATTCACTTGTCAGTGATGCTGTTTCCAATCTGGATGTGGTCCACGGGAATGCAGTAGCTCCACACACGAGGCTACATGGATTAATGACCTCAGGGGCAGGAGCTCTTCCACAGGGAACAGCCAATGGCTCGCTGAAAGGTCATCACACTAACTCTCCCTGTTAGCGTATGTCAGGCCACCTATGAGTCATGAGTCCAGACCCTTGTGTGAAGCAGCAGTGTTCACTGAAAAGCAGCAGGTTATAACCAACACGAAAAGTTGCATCTGCCTCCTTCAAGTCAATGTGTGGCTCTCTCTTAGCATGAACTGAGGTGAGAGCACAAGAGAAGCTGATGGTCACGCACAAGCGAGTGTGATTCTGTGACTACCCCCGCCACGCTAGGCCATCTGTCCCTGCTGGGAAATAGACTATCACTGCAAAAGATGAAAATTACTATTGTAATATTTATTATGGCCTACTTTGCAGAAATTTTATTTGGCCTGCAGAAACAGAGTAATGGGCAGTTGTACCAAGATCAGTAAAAACTTAATGAGAATAAAATTGATCTCATCAATTTCCTGTCACTACTCAGCTTATGATACTCAATACCTGTAGCTCATTTAACTTCACTGTCCTGGAAAGACCATGTACAATGACTATTTTCCCTGAAGTCTTTGAGAAAAATTACCAGAACAGCCACTAATGAGAGAGAAATACTGGAAAGCTGCTTAGACAAGTGTCCAAGGCATTTGACCCACACGATGGACCAGCTATTGTAAAATTTGGCCAGTTTATTCTTTGTTTTCCGCCATCTATTATCTTTCCCCATTTTCAGCAAACAAACCCAAGAGTTAAATGTAAATCTTAGTGTTCCCTCAATTATATTATTTTTGAAATTTAATGTCACAGATAAATTCTAATGATAAATAAAGAAAAAAAGCATAAGGAACTTCTCGTTGTGAATAACATCTCCCTCTTAATGTCTACAATAAAAAACACAGCAGCTGAAACATCACAACCCCGACACAAGTCTAGTAAATGTAGTCACAGTGAGAAAGATATTG
This sequence comes from Thryonomys swinderianus, assembly GCA_004025085.1. Taxonomy (NCBI): domain Eukaryota; kingdom Metazoa; phylum Chordata; class Mammalia; order Rodentia; family Thryonomyidae; genus Thryonomys; species Thryonomys swinderianus. The sequence continues at coordinate 15,616 of PVIC010015540.1, forward strand.
TTTCCTTGAAACTTATGCCAGGCTGTTTTGTCTCCAACCTTCTCCAGTGAGAAAGAAATAAGTCCCTATCTGGGTTAGGCCATTGATTTTAAGATTATATTACTCTCAGTAATAATGATTTTACACATCCCTGTGGTTGTATGGGAAGATTGATAGTGAGGCAGATGAAATACAAAGTCACCCCCTCTTACTCTGGTGCTGTGAAATTCACAGTGTAGAAGGGAACAGTTGTCTGCAGGCAGAACTTCAAAAGTAATACATGAAGTCATGCAGTAATCACGGGCCTGTGTGTTACTGATGCAAGATCCTCAAATTATCACCACCATGCACCTCAAACAAAAGGGATGGGCATCTTAGACCCTTTGAATCAGACTTCGATCCTGAAGAGTGCAGTGTCATGATCTTCAGAGAGACCATCCTTAGAGTCCGTGAGATCTGTTGGACTCCAAATGTCTTTGTTCATGTCTTCACTGATGGGCCAAATTGGTAATTATAAGAGCTCTATGAGAACAAAAATGTTTCACATGTTTTTCTTGTTCCAGGCCTCACAGAGTAGTCATATATACCTGCTCCCTTTGAGTATTCCAGATGGTCATTCACCAAGACTAAAGGCTAAATCTCCAAAATAGAGTTCTCTTTTTCTGTTTTTATAGCAACAGTTTTTATTTATAGGCTCACTTCCTGCTGCTTAGACAACTGAATTTATCTCTTCCTTCCAGTCTACCTTTCTGCCAAATAAGTAAGGGGCACACATTAGAGACACAGGGCATGCTTCATTACACAAGTGCTCTATCTTATATGAAAGTGAACATTTTTAATGTTTGCTCTACTTCCCTACAGAGCAAAACAATGTCTCAAAACTCCCCAAGACATCTGTGGCTTCCACACAGGAGCTTTGTTCTGATGTCCAGCATGGCTCTATTTGTACCACCACAGGGGTCATCTGCCGTATCGCATCATCCCCAGTGCTTCATTACGTGTCTCTCTTATATCTCTATCTTCACCCAGGTTTACCCCGCCATAAAGGGTCTTTGTTCATGAATGACTTCTTACACCATTCCCAGCATCCCGACTGTAGTTATGGATTAAATATTAGCGTACTATCCAATTTCCTATATTGAAGGCTTAAGAACAGGTATTACTGTTTTGACAGGTTGGGTATTTCAGAAGTAATTGCTGGATTCAATTAAATAGCAAAGGCAGGAACATCCTGCGGTGTAAGAGCCTTTATCAGGGGAAGAAGAGATAGTCTCTCTTCCAGCTCACGTGCCCACAGGAAGCCCAGGAGGACACAATCAGAAGCCAGCAACTGCATGATGAAAAGGAGCCTGAACAAACTTAAGAACTGACATCTTGCTCTAAGAATTCCAGGTCCAAACAGTGAGAACGAAAATAACTACAACATACACCACCCAATGTACTTCATTTTAATATCACACTCCAAACATACTAAGCCAATCAACTTTCTGTCAAGTCCCATCTTGATATCTCTTCTACGGAGACTTCCCTCTTCCCCCTCTCAATATGGTTTCCAAATGTGGTCCAGCACTTGAAATCTGAGAGCTTCTTACTTGTAACACTTGGTATAATAGCTTACTGTTGCAATAGACTATACAATTTCTCTTTTCTTGTAGAAGGTAGGAACTAGTTCTTTCTCTCTTTCAGCTACACTCTCATTTAATGCATGTTCAGTTAGCAGGGTACATACCTTTAATAAAATCAGTTTCCTGGAACAAGGTGCTGGACGCTATGCTGTTAGTATTTTGATTGACTGTTCTAACATTATCAGCATTTTTTGTTCAAATATAAGGTTTGTTAAGAGTGTATCTTTTAAAATTCAGAATTTAAGAAGAAATATAGTTTAGGTGAGGAAAGGATGCATAGATGTATCTATTGCAATTGTAAAGTGACATGTTGCATAGGGAAGTTTAGTTCTTCATTGATTAATGTCCAACACAATTAAATTGTCTTTCCTAACCTGGGATGATTCATTCGATTTTTATCTGAAAGGAGATTTAGGGGTTTCTGTAAAGTTGTAGGGACTAATGAGGAACAATAGATTTTCTGGACCACTGCCAATTCTATAGAGTAGTTTGCTGAGAACAGGACAAGGAAGAGGAGCAGATCTCTGGGAACAAGAGACTCAACAAAGCTCCATGACTAACAAGAGACTTGCATGAGGTTCACATCATGTTTTTGCTGCTTCATGAAGGCACCTGCAGCCAAGTCCTTTCACCTCATTAAAACTCTTAGATTCTCCACATCTGGCCTGAGTCACACTTCTGTCCTTCCCTGCTGTTTGCATGAATTAGAGAAGCGAATGAATATGGAGAGCTCATTTTATCACATAGCTGCTGCTATGTAAATTATTAGCGCTTGATCAGACCCGTGTGTCCTCCTCTTACACAGTAATTAAAGGAAGTCTATGTTACCTGTGGTAATCAGGATGAGAAGGGCAAATTCTCCTAACTTGTATTTCTACAGCAGGACACTTTTCAGAACAATTCTATACATTTCCCCAGTTTTCATGGACCCTGTGGCATAAGTGACTTTGATGAGACAACAGAACCACAGTAAATGATACAGTCGGAATACAATGAGCTCATGCTCCAGATGTGTTTCCTTCACTGCTTTGGTATCAGCTTCACCGTGGGAATGTTCTCAGGACAAAGACACCGTCATCGCCATTCGCGGTAACAACCGTGTGGCATCAGCACACGGGAGGCAAAAGAAACTGAGTAAGAAAAACAACACACTGAGGCAGAGATAGTTTTTTAAGCAAACTTTGAAAGCACCTCTGAAAAATAAATTTTCTTGTTTAAGAAAACATCTTACACAAATACGGAAACTGACATTTTATATGGGGTTTCCCAGGTCATAGCACCCGCCCCCTTCCAACACGTGGCATCAGAAGAGGAATAATCCTCCAGCTCCTGGGCCCTTGCTCTTGCAGAAACAAGCACTGCCTCTTGCAGTTTTCCATCAGCATCTTTGAGGCGCTGCCTCTGAGTAAAACAGATAATAATAAACTCTATCCAAAGGTCCTTCAGAGCGTATGTGATGCAGCTATTCAAATTGAGAGTCAAAGGCCTTTTCCCGTAAACATTTCATTGCTCTAAAGCATCTGCAGTAGAGCTGCACTTAAAATGGGCAACAGATACTTCCTGTCACGCTGAATCAACATCAGTCTCTTTTCCTCTTTCCAGTCATGGATCCTTTTTAACAGACTGTTAGGTCCTGGATACTCCCTGGTATGGACCAGAGCTTGTAAGTGTGATGCATTTTGCCAGGCTCAAGAGTAGATGCTCTGGAAAGAGTTGACTAAAATATTTCCCTCCTAACTTTTTACTTGTCGCTCTACTACTTCAACGATGTTACTGTGGAGAAACTAACAGGAGAAAATCGGGGAAAGGGAAAACACAAAGAGCCATCCTCAAAGTGGGAGAGTCGATGAAATGTACTTCCATCAAGTTAAACATGAGGAAAACCCAGCACTTGGGAGGCCAAGGCAAGGGCATTGCTGCAAGCTTGAGCCCAGCCTGGGCTACAGAGTGAGCTTAAGACCAGCCTGAATGACATCAGAAGACCCTGTCTCCAAAATCAGTCAAACCAACCAAAAATGAGCGATCTATATATTCAAGTCACTGAATGGCTTATTACTACATGCTAAGAAAAAAGAAGAACACACACCTAGTTACAGAGGGAAATGAATGAAGCAGGGGGGGGGGGAGTTCGGGGCAGATATGATACCTGCGGTCGGAAGGATTTAAAACACGTACCTGAAGTGCACACGCGCCCCTTGAGCAGTGAGCCCTCCCGAGCCCTCTCGCTCTGACGTCCGGTCATTTGCTTCGTTATCACCCTTCCCAGGGCCGCCCTCTTCGGGGGAGTAAGTCGGAGTTGTACACTTCGTCTTCTGACGCGGAGAGGCTAGCAGCTTCTGTTTCTCGATCCTCCCCGGGAATTCCCGCCCTTGTCCTCTGCACAAAACCTCTTCCTCTCCTTAAGTCATTGCCCAGTTGGAGTCCCGTGTCATATCCACCCACGAGCACTCTGGGAGCAGAGATGAAGACAACTTTTCCCAACCGTCCCCTGGGTGAATGTGACAGACTCGAAGTCCGCCGCGAACTCCCCACAACCGCGTGCTCGGGTTCTTGATGCGCCCTCGTCTGTCCCTAGGGGCCTAAGACCTCAGCGGGAGGGAGACCGGGGGCTAATGAAAAAAGCCTTCACTGACCCTGGAACAACACATAGGACACCCTTTTCCCTATTTCTACCACTGAGCACAACTAAAAAAGTGTGATATTATATAAAACAAAGGTAAAATAGTCTCTCAAAAGTTGATAAAAGAAAGTAGACTGGTAGCCAATCCAGAGCTCAAGGAGTACAGAGGTTATGGCACCAGCTTTTCTTTCATACCTGATTACTCAGTTTCTAACCCCAAAACAGGAGCAGGCACAGGATGGGGAGCACGAAGGAGATCTGGAAAAAGCAGTCGAGAAAGACAATTACGCACTGGAAAATCACTCTTGGGATGCAGTCAGCACGCAAACACACGGCCCTCTGCCTCCACTCGGCCCGCACGTTGGAATGGAGACAGTAGACTTTCCAACGTCACTGGACCACTGGGAGGTGCTGGAAAGCCCGCTCAGAACGGCGAGCCTGGACTCTCGGGGGTACCAGGCAACGTAACCCGCGCCCTTTGGTCAAGTCGTGTCAGAGAAGGTCCAGAGGAGGCTTGCGGTCCCCAGCAGCGGAGCTCAGCTGGAGACAGACCACTCTCAGGGTGTCAACACGCTTACGGGGTGCGACGGCAGAAACCCCATGGCACAACAGCAAGGCCCGGTTCCTTTTAAATATTAACAGGTTTCAAGGGGAGACGTGACCTTCACACCCATGCAGGGATCAGCACGGCTGTAGGGAACTAAAACTCGGTGTGGCAGAGGAGAAACGTTCTAGGTCACCCTGTGCAACTCCGTGAGACCGTCTCAAAAGTGAAGAAGTGAAGATGCAGCTCGGGATGCAGCAACCAGAAGAGTAATTCCTTGCATTGCAGAAAACATGAGGCAGCATCCTGGTCTTTTTCCAGTGAAAAATAAGGTTAGGAAATCCTGTTAAAATGAAAGATGTGAGGGCCGGAGGGTTAGCTCAGTGGTTCCGGCGCCTGCCTCGCAAGCGCAAGGTCCTGAGTTCGATCCCCGGTAACCACATATAATGCTGGGCGTGGAGACATGCTCACCAACAATCAACACCGCATACCACAATGCCGGACGTGGTGGCTCACGCCTGTCATCCCAGCACTCAGGAGGCAGAGACGGGAGGATTGCTGAGTTCACAGCAGCTTGCCTGGGCACCATAGTGAGCTCAGGGCCAGCCTGAACTACAAAGCGAGACCCTGTCTCCAAAAAAAAAAAAAAAAAGCAAAAAAGAAAAGAAAAGAAAAAGTGAATATTATAAAGCATTTCTTAATGTAACAACCATATGGTCAGATTTCGGTCTAAAATTTCTTGTCATATCATAAATTAGGACAATCTCAGAGAAGTAAACAAAACAAACAAACACAAAAACTACTGACAATCAAGAATACCGAGATAAGAGATGTTAGATTTACTGACAAATGTTGTGTTTAAATATTAGTAAAAATACTTCAACAAACAACAAGGAAGACATTAGAAATCAGAGAAAGAATGAAAGGTCTCTGCAAAGAAAGAAAGATCCTTTGCAACAAATAAAAGATGCAAAGGAAAAAAGTAAGGTAATTCTGTCAATGACAAAGGAAGTAACCAAGATATAAGGCTCAAAAAATATTCTGAACGTGAGAATTGAAGATCCAAGAGAAATGAACAAGCCAAATGGAAGTAAGAATAATAGATATTGTGAAAACAAAACAAAATAAAACAAAAGGACAAAGCAATAGGTGGACTGAGCCTCAGGGCCCTGTCAGCTGCAACAGAGTCTGAGTTTCATGCTATCTTAGTTCCGAATGGAAAGTTTGGGCTGAAAATTACTCATTAGAATAATCCCTAAAAGCTGGCAAGATACAGCCAAAAAAGAATAAATCTGTAGATTTCACAAGCAAAGCGGATTCCAAAGAACAACAACAAAATGCCCCACAGTATCCATCATAGTCACAGTCCACCGTTCATCATTGTCAAATTTCCAGCAAGTAAAGATAGCTGCCTTGAAAGCAGTGCGAGAGAAAAAGAGCGCCTTGCTTTAAAGGAGGGAAGAAAGAAACCAAACAAATTAAATGACAACAGAGTTCGCCTTAGTAATTTTATCATTCACAGAGAGGCGCCCTCTTTCAAGGGCAGAGGGAAAAGCAGCGTACCTTCCAAATTTCCGCTTATTCCAAAATGCATTTTAAGGTTAAAGAGAGACATCATGACCATCTTAGATAATGGAAAACAAAGAGTTCATTATTTTGGCAGCTCATTTATACCAGACAAGCGATGGAAAAGAAAGCTTCAAAATAATAGGAAAACAAAAAAGTAAAAACACAATTCACAAAACGGCCTTATAATGTCAGATAGCAAAGAATGCAATAAAAAATAAAGAAAGAGAGATTAGACATTTTCTTCTCCATGTTTTCTGATTTGTACGTCACAACTGAAGTAAAACTCTGTCATGTTGGCTAGGGATTTAGCTCAGAGGTTCCGGCGTCTGCCTTGCAAATGCAAAGGTTCTGAGTTTGATCCCTGATAACCACATACAACAGTGCTGGGTGTGGAGACGCACGCCTGTCATCCCAGTACTCGGGAGGCAGAGGCAGGAGGATTGCTGAGTTCGAGCCTTGCCTGGGCTACATAATGAGCTCAGGTCCAGCCTGAACTACAAAGCGAGATCCCGTCTCAAAAGTAAATAAATAAAGAGAAACAAACAAACAACTCACCTTGTGTTGTGTCTTTACAGGTAGGTAGAAATATTAGGGTGCAGCTCAGTGGTACAGCGATCATCCAGCAGGGAGCAGGCCTTGGGTCTATCCCCAGGACAGGGAAACAAAACAGAAACTAAAATAGATGTGTGAGTAAACTGTCCTGACAGAAGATAAGATTTTACAGCCTCCCTCGAACAAGTGGGAGGATAGGGGCTGGAGATTTGGATCAGTGGTTCCAGCGCCTGCCTTGCAAGCTCAGGGTCCTTGGTTCAATCCCCTCCCCTCCCCGTAACCACATACAACAATACTGGGCATGGTGGCCATGCCCACTGACAATCAGTACCTCATAGCACAGATTCCGGGCTTGGTGGCTCAAGCCTGTCATCCCAGCACTCGGGAGGCAGAGGCAGGAGGATTGCGGAGTTCCAGGCTTGCCTGGGCACCATAGTGAGCTCAGGGCCAGCCTGAACTACAAAGCAAGACCCTGTCTCAAAAAAAAAAAAAACAAACAAGTGGGAGGATAATCACGGGTGGGAACAGAACAGTGACTCTACAAATGTGTGTAAAGGATATATTTAAACACAAAACCAACATGAAATCAAAACACGTGACCTATCCTGAGGGAAGTCTTGAAAATAATGGAGCAAATGATAGAAAATAAGAAGTCCTAATTGCTCTTCGTGGAGCATGTACTGATATAGAAACTATTATAGAAGACAAATAAAAATAAACAAAACTAAACAGTAGAAAACAAAGAGTATGTTTACTAACCACAGTATGTTTAAACTAGACACAGTAAAAGGCTAAAAGAAAAATCTCTCAACACATGGATATTAAGCGACATATTTGCTAACCATATGGAAAGTTAGCAACAGAGGAAAACTAAACAAATAGACTATGGATCAAAAAAAAAAACATTGTGGGGAGATTAAAATATCATTGATATAAAATAAAATGCAAATACAAGAACCTAAAATTTGAATAATGCTGCAGTAGTGCAGAGGGAACATTTTTGCTACCCTTGATCACCACTTAAGAAAAGGTAAAAAATCTCAAATTGGTGAACTAGATTCCTGTCTCAAGAATCCAGACAGGACAGGTAATCCCAGAGAAGCAGAGGGAAGAAATAACATAAAAGATAGGCAGCTCCACAAGTGTACATGAAAAAAGCGATAAAATCAAAATGAGAGAAAACACAAATTATTACTTGCAATATAAAGGGTTACATCATTAACGGTTCGGTGGGAAACTGTGGTAATAAAAGACAGTGGAGATTTTAATATGAAATGTAATGCATAAAACTTTTGCAAAGCATAAAATATCTTCAGGATCTGTGGAAAGCAAAGAGCACGCTACACAGATAGCATCTTACATACAAGGAACAAAATGATTTAGTTCCTGGTGTATTGTTTGAAGTTTTGCTGTCAAACTATTAATATAAAAGAAATGAACAACATTGGATAGGCTGCAAAACTATTCATAAGAAATATACCATAACTAGTGAGTAATGAGAATATTTAAAGCAATTTCAACACTGAATAAGTTTTACAAATCTCATTTGAAATTCATGTAAGGAGACACCTTTTGTCTGGAAGGGTACACAGATAGCAAGTCAGCACATGTGAGAACAATGAACATTACTGACCACTGAGAAACAACAACAACAACAAATAATAATAATAATAATAATAATAATAAAAACAGTGAGATATTACCACACTTCAGTCAAAGATAGTGAATTAAAATTCCAGTCACAAAAATTTGGCTCTCGTTAGATGCAGTGTAACTGAATCACTAGCACATCGATGGTGAGAATGGGAAAAGATGTAGGTGGAAAAATATTTGACAGTTGTTTTAATGTAGCGCAGACTGTCCTTGAACTCATAGCAATCGTCCTGCCTCTGCCTCCCGAGTGCTAGGATTGCAGGCATGAGCTTACCACGCCTGGCATTGTGACATGTGGGTATCAGAGATCAAACTCAGGATCTTGTGCTTGCCAGGCAGATCCCAGAACCGCTGTGCGAAATCCTTGAACCTAAAAAAACCTGCTACCAGTGCCTGTCTCAACATGGTAGTCTTAGGCTCCGATTGTACACAAGAGAAGTCTTAATTTCACACAAGAACTTATGCTCAAATGGTTAAAAAGTGTTCTTTTGATAAAGTCCCTAGTCTAGAAATAATCCAGATGTTCTTTAACAGATAAATGCCTACAAACAAGCAAAAAAAAAGTAAAAGAAAGGGTGTTAGATCAACAGCTTGGAGGACTACTCACTTACAAAAAAAGATGAAACAAAATATTCATACACAGGAAGGTGTTCAACAAATCCCACAAACTTTTTCTGAGAGTAAGGAAAAAAGTCACTAGTCGATATTTTGGGTGCTCCCATACTGTAGTGTTCCTGAGCTGACATTATAGATATGAATAACAGATCAGTGGTTTACAGTGGTTAAATAGGGAGCCAGAGTGTGAGGAATATAAAAAATATCAAAGGACCATATAAGCTGTTCTAATGGGGAAAGCATTTAAGCTTAGCTACTGGGGGAGGCTGAGGCAGGAGGATGCAAGATTTCAGCCCATCTGGGAAAATTAGTAAGACTGTGCTTCAAAGGCATAAATTAAAAAGGGTTCGGGATCAGTTGCAGAGTAACCATAGATTCAACTGTCAGTGAAGAATAATGAACATAGATAATCCTGGGATTTGTTATTAATTTCAAATATAATGAGATATTATCAAACTGTAAGACATTACATGTGCTTTAGACTTTATTGGTCCTAAAAGCGGCTGAGTTATTAAATGTGATGCAGTTAAGTCACGCAACCTGCTAAAGAATCCCTTAGGTCTGAGTTGTAACTGCTTAGAATTTCACCATTTCCAGTGTATTTTTATACCATCAAACAACGATTTCAGAAGGAAACAATATGGCCTCAGTTTGAGGCTGAGAAATCACCAGCAGGCGAGGCGAGTCTGCGCGCTCCCGTAGGACATGCCAGGACTGAGCCTCAGCTCGCGACCTTGAAGCCAGCACAGGGGACAGGACCTCCCTCGTAGGACCTCTGTGCACACGGACGGACACTACCACCAGACTGTGCTCGAATTTTCTCAAAAAGATGTCATCCGTGTGCATCTTCTGGATAAAATATGTGAGACTCAGCAGACCAATGAGGGCACTAGGGGTCCCCCTCGAGCAGGAAAGCGCGCGTGGGAATCGAGGCATCGACTTCCGGATTCCGGATGGCACAGTCCTCCCTGCAATATGATCCAGCAAGTACTGAAAATTGTTCTCTGAGTGTCAGTTTTAAGGCTGCGTGTGGATATTGTTTGGGGTATTTTCCTTTTGTTTGTTTCTGAAACAAGAAAAATCTTTATCCTTTTTTATGATAACAGGGACGGATCAATCAGAAAACTTCCCAAACGTTTTTGTTGATATGTATTTTTAGTGATACTGACAAAGAGTAGCCTTTTCTCTCTTTCATCATTCAGCTTTTAATTAGGGATTTGGAGACTCATATTATAGGGAATTTTGTCTCAGAGAGGTCAGAGCAACACTCAGAGAACGTACTTTTCAAAATCTGTTGAGGGTGCCAGAGATTTAGCTCAGTGGTTCCAGTGCCTGCCTAGCAAGTGCAAGGTCCCTGGTTCGATCCCTGGTAACTACATACAACAATATTGGGTGTGGTGGCTCATGCCCACCGGCAATCATTACCACATACCACAAATGCTGGGTTTCATGGCTCATGCCTGTCATCCCAGCACTCGGGAGGCAGAAGCAGGAGGATTGCTGAATTCAAGGCTTGCCTGGGCTACTCAGTGAGCTCAGGGCCAGCCTGAACTATAAAGCGAGACCTTGTCTCAAAAAAAAAAAAAAAAGCCTGTCAACATTAAACACAGCTACATTCAAACATCCCTACAAGTGCTACATAAAAAGGTACTGTTGATAAGGCTGTAACTCTGAAATTCAGTCGGTTGGAATGCTTCTCTGCTTCTCTTGTTCTTTGACTTCAGCGGTCTTATCTTGTGTAATCAGGAAAAGATAATTTTCATCAACTGAGTAAAATTGTGCATACAATTTTTCATTTGGTCGTTAAAATAATTCTTTTATCATTCCATTACCTAAAATTTTTATTGCTGTTGAATTTTTTACTATGTACATGTACATTTGAAACAAAGTCAAAAGTTGACAAATCAAATGTCAGAATTCAACATAAATACCAGAATAAGTCTAACTAAATGTGATGTGGAAGGCAAGAGATTATAAAGGCTAATTTTGCTAAGATTAAATACCAATCAGTTCATTTATCAGAGAGTTGAAAATGTATTTTAACATGAGAAACTTCAAGTTAGAGGAAAAACGGATTTTCTTTCTATTATATAAACAGTCTTAGAAAGTTCATCGTCTGATTTGCCCCTGCACAGGACCCAGAGCAGTCCAGGCTCAGCGATGAAAATCAGACGAAGTGTGAAGTTTATTCTCTCCAGAGAGCTGCTGATTTATCGAGCTGCAACGAACGGCTGCGACCGAGGAGGAGGAGGTGCTGCCGGCTTCGCCCAGCCTTCGGCAGCGCCTCTCCTCTGGGCACATCTGTTGATTTTAGGCTTGGACAGGAGGCCGAGCAAGGAGGATTCGGATAGGAAGACCTTTTCCTTTCCGGATTAGACAGTCGACTGGCTTTTCACAGGCTCGGTGATGAAGTGTACTGAATGCTCATGAGTCGTGAGATAGAAGACGTAAGGTGAAGTCGAGAATCTTCTCAGAAGCGAAGGAGACTTTTTGACTGCCCATAAACCAGGCAAAAATGGATACATTTACATGACAAGGTCAATGTAAAAGATGGTGAACACAGGTCAGTTTCATGTATCAGCAGCAAAAAGCACCTAAAATGTCAAAAGCAATGTAATGTAATATCATAAAACACCAAATATATACTGATCTGTAAAAATGCATTGATCTTTAAATAGAAACATTACAAAATTCAATGGCAAACCATAATAAGATTTAAAATGTGTAGAAGTATTATAAAAATGTCAGCTTTCTTCAAAGTTTAATGAAATCAAAAATCAAAATCCATTTGTCAGAATTGGACAACACCATTCTGAAATATTTCCAGTAACTAAAAAGAACCAACATTCATTGAACAAGCTTAAATAAAGTCAATTTAACTGCAAATTTATTTGATGGGAAACTTCATCAAAAACAAGAATGTTAAAAATTAAGACAAGCTGGGCATGGTGGCTCACGCCTGTCATCCCAGCACTCGGGAGGACGAGACAGGAGGATTGCTGAGTTTGAGGCTTGCCTGGGCTACAGAGTGAGCTCAGGGCCAGCCTGAACTACAAAGCAAGACCCTGTCTCAAAAAAAAAAAAAAATTAAGACAAGGATGGGGATTTAGCTCATTTGTTTCAATGTCTTCCTTTCAAGTGCAAGGTCCCAAGTTTGGTCGAAGACCCCATGATGAATCAGGTTGAGATAAAATGATTTAGCAATATCTCTTAATGCTGTTCCTACTTGTATTTTGCATTGTCAAACCTGCCCTTAATTATCTGTAGAATATTCTTGGATGGGTATGATCCAGAAAATTAGCAAATGAATGCTCAGAGTAATACTATTCATGATATACAAAAACTGGAAAAACTGTATATACATCATCAAATGGGATGAATAAACACGTAACAGACGTTCAAGTACTCAGATGTAGTGGACAAGCTTTTCCTAAAGAAAGCTATGCTTGGACTTTTCATGTTCTATGGTTTAGATGTAGCTGCCACCCAAATTTTCATGCACTCAGTGTTGTACATAGGTAAGCTAATTAGGTATCTCCTAGGCATTTAGATAGGGCTGGCTTTTAAAAAGGCAACATGGCCAGGCGTGGTGGCTCACGCCTGTAATCCCAGCACTCGGGAGGCAGAGACAGGAGGATTGCTGAGTTCCAGGCTTGCCTGGACTACATAGTGAGCTCAGGGCCAGCCTGGACTACAAAGCAAGAACCTGTCTCAAAAAAAAAAAAAAAAAAAAAGGCAACATGGAAGACAACCAAAGAGCCAGTTTGGAAGACAATCAAGACTCAAGGAGATCCACATAGGATAAATAGGCATGAGTGATATTCTAAATAGGTATCAATCACAGAGGGTGGGGGCAGAGTCTTGGCTCATCCTCCCCAGGGAAGATGCCTAACTGCAAATTCTTGTAGCTTCTTTTGCGATTTAATTTCCCGCTAGATTCATCTCTAATCAATATTAATTTTATGGGGTGATCGCAGCTTTCTCTTCCTTTTGAATCAATCCTATTTGTTGGTCCCCCTTTGAACCTGCTTGGCTTTGCCCCATAAAGATCCCCTGAGAAACAGGGCTCTGGCTCACCCGCTCCCGAGTCTCCCTTCTGACTCTCTTAGGCAAAAGCTTTCTTTAAGTTTTCCTACTCTTAACCTCTGTTGTCCCTAGAATTCATTCTTTGATTTTAGAGAACATGAACTTGGGTTTCAGATATGTTGCAGGTTTGGAAGTTATAATATTTCCCTTGTTTGGATTATTTTAGTTTATTTAGACAACATTTTTGGATTACTTGCTTCTCCATACCAATAGGAGGGGGTTTGGTGAAGTGAAGGGATCACAGGGCATGATACTTATTAGTGGCTTGATTCACTGACGAGCTTATTGCTGAATATGATGTGGGCAGCCTGGATGGACTTGGTGAGTCACTGGGAAGTAGACCGGAAGGGTATATCTCCCTTCCTCCTCTTCCCTTGACCTCTGTGTCTCTGTGTCTCTGTCTCTCTTTCTCCCTGTGTCTCTATCTCTCTGTCTGTTGGGGTTATCAGATATTTTGTTAGCAATGAGAAAAGTGACCGAGACAATATGAATGATATTCACACTCTGTTTCTCAGTCTAGCTGGTATGACTTGGCCATGAAGATGTGCACTTTGTAATCTAATAATGAATCCAATTTAATATTTAAAAATTATTTCTGATTCATGCTCTAAATCGTCAGGAAACCAAAGCAGAATTCACAGCTTGTGAAGGATCGTTGAAAAATAACTGGGTAAAATCAAAACTCAGAATTTCTATTTCAGGATCAGGAACAGAAAAGAGAAAGTTCACTACCACCAATTCAGTTACACTGTGAACTGACATGAAACCATAGCAGTATTATAAGAAAGGAACAGAGAGAAACAAAAGGGCTATAAAGAAAGCAAAACTCTCAGTATTTGAAGAATTTATAATGATAGCCAACATAGCAAATAAGAAAATCAATAGAAAATTATTATACCTAAAAGTTAGTAGACAAAAAACCCTATATGAAATCAGTTACAACTTCAAATTAGCAAAATAAACAATAATGCATAAAAACAAATGGTTTGCTTGCTTTTAGAGAAAATATAAAGTGAATTTTTATAACAAAATATAAAATACAAGACTCCTATCAGTCAGTGTAATATATGGTTAAACTTCTTGGAGAAAGTTAGATTGATTGTAAGCCATAGAGAAGACCCCATGATTAATTTTGAAAAAAAAATGTTTGTGAAAACACAGGAAATATCAGGAATTTTGAATAAACCCTCTGTGCTTTTAATTATTTAAATTCAACATAGTTTCAATTATAATTATGAGTCTTCCAACACTATATTTGAAAAAAAACACACAAAAATTATGTAGAATTGTGGCATATCGCTATGTAAGATAATTTTGAATAGTCAAGCTTAATGCCTTACATATCGTTTCCTGAGGAATTTTTCTAAAGCTTCATGATCTGAAAAATAATACCATCTCTGAGATAGAGAAATCCTTACAGTCCCTAAGTAGAAAATACAAAATACTATAATTTCTGGAAACTGTTACGTATTGAAAGAAAATAGGGTTATTCTGTTGTGGGAAGTCTAGATCCAAAAGTCAAAGTCTCATGGCACTCACTTAAAATGTAACCACCGGAGTTTAATGTTCTTTGCTACAGACGCACTGCGCTTATTTTCACTGTTTGTTACTTTCCTGTCTTCTTGCTTCACGTAGAAGACTGTTATTTGCACAGTATGTACTTTCAGTCACTTGTTCTTTTTCTCCGTAGAGATGAAACTTCACCTGCCCCCTTGCAGAAGCTCACGGAAGCTATGCTAATGCGTTTTCAGCCGGTAACCCCACCCCGCTGGAGGCTCCATAACCCCAGTAAAAAACCGTAGTTGGGCGATCAGACTTGAGAAGACTCATTCATTCCCTTGGGCTAGCCTGTCAGCTAACAACAAAGTTTGTGGTTTCACTCTACTCCCGTGTCTCTCGAGGTCCTTCTGGTCTCCCTGCTGCAACAGTTCAAACTTATTTATAAATGGTTTGAGAAAATAGATACAGTAAATGTTTCGCTATCCTTTTATTAGTCATCCATAACTCCAGATGTGTTATCGACCGTTTATCATAGGTAAAACATATTAATATGTTTTTGTTGTTGTTGTTGTTGTTGTTTTTTGAGACAGGGTCTCGCTTTGTAGTTCAGGCTAGCCCTGAGCTCACTATGTAGCCCAGGCGAGCCTCAAACTCAGCAATCCTCCTGCCTCTGCCTCCCGAGTGCTGGGATGACAGGCGTGAGCCACCATGCTCAGCACTGTGGTATGTGGTATTGATTGCTGGTGGGCGTGAGTCACCACGAACTCAGGACCTTGCACTTCCAAGGCAGGTGCCAGAACCACTGAGCTAATCCTCTGGTCCAACATATTAATATGTTTAAACTAAGAAATTATTAGAGTATCAAAGTATACTACAAAAGCAAACACATAATTTTGCACTTGTAAAATCCTTTAACAAGCTCAAATAATCACAGATGATAGAAACAGTGTACGTTGAGACATAAAATATGGAAAAGAAACTGTGGTTCTTGGCAAGAGACCTGGATCACTACTAAGGCCCCAGGGTGTCATCACTGGATGCAGAAATGGTTACCTTATTAGACATGTATTTGTAATTAATGGCAAGCATAGAAATCAGTCATGGTCTAAGGTAGTCAGAGACCTCATTTCAACGATCTTAAACCAGCTCTTTAACAATACTAAAATGTGAAATCTCAGCAAAAATATTCTAATTAATAGCTTTTCATAGGACTTCCTCCTATCATTTCCTGTTTTCTTCCCAGTAATTATTTGCCTTTTTCCAGTAAAAAAGCATGTTTCATTTCATCCATTACTGCTTCAAGAAATTCAGCAGGAAATGTTACGGGTGCCAAACAAAAGAAAACATACTGACAGTTCCACTTTTGTAGTCAATAGCATTAGTCATTTTGTGACCATGGAGGTAGTAGGGTCATAGAATATAAATGTGTTTTCACAAAATCATTGAGCTGCTCAGTTAACAGTTAAATATTCTTATTAATAAATCATTTTTGCATATTTTGCATTACTGATAGTCAACAGCATCACAAATCACGGAGTATCATACTACATGTAACTCTAGTTTGTGGTCATCGTAATGACCTTAGCATGCAATCTGCAGGGCCTAACTTCGGACAGCTTTCCTCCTGACCCCAGATCCGAACTTTCTCTTTTATAAAGCACTCACTACAGAAAACTTTCAACTGGGAGTTCTTTCTCATCCCTTTGGACATATATACATAAATATATATATATATATTTTTTTTTTCTCAGTCTTATGTGATCTTTTTAGCCAGAACCATCTTTCCCAAAGGCTACCATCCCATTTCTCTGAAATAAAATGATTAAGGAGAGAATCCCTTGAGGGCTCTTCCAGAGGAAATGTGGGAACCTAACATGTAAGATTCACGTGGCAAAGAAGCACAAAGTATATATCCTACTTTCTCACTTCTTTACGTCAGTGGTTGAAAAGTCTCTCATCTTTTTCTTTCAACAGAGTTGACCTCAAGCTCTCTGGCTTATTCAATAGTCATAAATTATTCCTTGTTTATTAAACTTACCTAGCACATTTTTTTTATTTCTTTTAATTTTCAACAGTGAAGGAACAAAATATTTTTGAAAATGAAGCAATTGTGTAGTATAAAAGCACTGAACAGCTTCACTCTTAGTTTATGTTTATCATTTTAATAAATTAGAGGAGAAGTCATTCTATGCAATATGAATGTCAAAAATATCTGTCTTCCCTGAAGGAATATCATCCTAATAAAAGCCCCCCAAAAAGTGAATATGGGTACATAAAAAATAAAAGTAAATCCACCTGAATTATCAAAGGAAAAATCACACCAAAATGTGGAAGTAAAGGATCTTTTTTTCTACTGAAACCAAAGAGGAGGGAAGAAATGCTTCTCTCTACTGGGCCCTTGAAATGCTCTAGACTGAAAGGGACTTAGTGAAATCTAGGATGCGAAATCCTAAGACTAAGGAGCCAGAGAGAAGAATGAGGCTGAGTTTGGCCGGACTGAGCTTTCACAAAACATTTTGACACAAAATTTTTTATGATAACAGAAATTACATCATTTTATGATTCACTCAGAATTCAAATAGGTAAGAATCTACAGACCAGTGTTAAGACTGACTTGTATTACTTTAAAAGGTAAATATTTTACAAACACACTCATCAAAAAAGTGGGGAATAAATTTTGAAGACACGAATAAAGGTTTGTTTTTAATTCTGAGATAAAACAAACCTGGTCTAATGGTGAAGGGCTCTCACTTTTGCATGCATGGCTCAGTGGGTCTGAATACCAGCCCCCTAAGACGCTCTGGCTTCTTTGGGTCTGACCAATTCTTCTCTGTGAAAAGCCACTGAAGTGGTGTCCCTTGGCACTGCAGCTAAAGCCAAGTTGTTCCTTTTAGTGTGACCTTTGCAAAAGAAAAGCTTTGTGTTAATGGAAAGAGAGAGAGAGGAAAGGATTAGGGTAATTCCCACTTATTAAAATAACAATAATACCCTTTCCAACGTAGCAGGTCTAAAGAGAAAATGAGAAAGGAGCATTTTTTGAGCTTCCCTGTTTGTGTTTGCTAATAGAATTCTAGTTGCTGAGTAATAATGGATGCAATTAACCAATCTGGGTATTAAGTACTTGTCCCCCTCCATTGAGCTTATGAATAGCACTGGAAATTTGGCATCGGAAAACAATCACAGAAAGAAAAACGTCCTCATAAAGGCAGCATTGTTGCCTAACACTTATGAAACCAAGCTAGCAAAACAAACCCAGAGACTGAACCTGTCACTGACACAGCACTTTTTTTTCCCTTTTTTTTTAAATTCCCACTAGAAAAGCATTCATTAATGTTCTCTGACTTGATTATATAATTACCTCGGTGTTTACTCACACATCACATCCACTGAATTCTAAAAGAGGGCAGAATGTGCTTGGTACAACCTACTGGATTCACACTGCTTAGGGAAGATAATTCAAGGATCAAAAAATAAATAAATGATGACACAGTACATTACAATGCACTCGAATCCATTAGCTTTCCACAAATGCAATAGCATGCTCTAGAACGAGTCCTGAGAAGGGAAATAATTCCAATACAGAGCTCGGTTTTATCTGATGTGCTTCCATTCTCCTCTAGCTGAACTTGGCCTGGAGAGTGGATGTTGATGAGGAAGCTATCAGAGAAGCAAAGAAAATTCCTAACTCACGTTTGCTGATAAATGCAGCTGAGCTCAATAATGCCGGTGCAACTGTAATATATTTTAAAGAAAGCTTGCCATAGCTGTCTAAGACTGCAGTCTTTGACTAAATGACATTTTTTAAGCCTCCGGAGTCTCATTTCTTTATCTATAAAAATGAAACATAAAATTCAAAACAAAAAACAACTTCCATCCTTGTGTTAGTAAGGGCCTAGGATCGATTTAAACTCCAACTAGCATAAGGAAAATACTGTAGCTCCCAATCTGTGAGATGGCTGAGATGACAAGTGGCTCCTCTCTGAAAGCGAAGAATGAATTCTAGGATCGAAGGAGGTTAAGAGTTTATGGAGAGGCCGAGTGTGGTGGCTCACGCCTGTCATCCCAGCACTCGGGAGGCAGAGGCAGGAGGATTGCTGAGTTCGAGGCTTGCCTGGGCTCCATAGTGAGCTCAGGGCCAGCCTGAACTGCAAAGCGAGACCCTGTCTCAAAAAAACAAAAATTAAAAAAAAAAAAGAGTGTGTGGAGAGAAAGAGAGCATCTCTCCAAGGGAGATAGAATGGAGTCAGAAAGCGGGTTCCCCGGGGGACCCTGCTTCCCAAGATGGTTTAGTGAGCAAAGCCACAAGGTGGGGCAAAACAACAGTCAGCTAGTAGGGCGGCAGGGGGAGTACTCCGTGCAGTACCGATTCAGGGGGAAAGCACAGGTGGGGATGAGGTGGGACAAAACTGCGTCAACCAATAACATGACAGCCAGTCAGCTCTAGTCTCTTAGGTCATATCCGGTAACTGAGGCCCCGATGCGGAAGCGAGGCGCCTCGCCCCTGTACGTGAGGTGCGCGAGGCTTTCCTGGAAAGGAACGGCCGTGGGGAGGTTTGGGCCCAGCAGAGGTGACTGATTCCTGTGCAGCACACCTGTCCCCGCTGTTCCTCCCCGGGGGGAGCGTGTGGGTGGACGCGGTCTGTCCGCTTTCTCTTGAAGTCTGCCCTTTCCTGAGTGCGCCTCCGCGAGGGGTGCCTCCCCTGCTGAGCGCCCCGCCCCGCCCCG